>JAEIIU010043237.1:0-23280 GCA_018874675.1 Drosophila baimaii
TTAATTACTTACATACTGCAAGGGTATTTAAACTTCGGCTTGCCGAAGTTAGCTTCCTTTCTAGTTATTATTATTATAATTATGGTTTAGAGCAAACTTATATAATATTGTAGGGCAGTATTCAATGGAAGATTACAAAAAGGTTAAGAACAATAAGGTTAAGAAAGTGTTGAGGAGTAAAGGATATGTGGGGTGGTCGAAGTAAGTGTGGTATGAATCTGGATCTTCCTGTGGGGTGTGTGTTTTTTTATACCCTTGCAGAGGGTATTATAAATTTGCCATGATGTTTGCAACGCAGTGAAGGAGTCATCTCTGACCCCATAAAGTATATATTCTTGATCAGCATCACCAGCCGAGTCGATCTAGCCATGTCCGCTTGACTGTCGGTTTATATGCAAACTAGTCTCTCAGTTTTTGAGCTATTGTGCTGAAACTTTCAGGATAGTCTTATATTCTTTGCAGGCAGTATATATGTCGGAACGGCTGGAATCGGACTACTATATCCTATAGCTGCCATAGAAATGATCGAGGAAAATTGCCATATTTTCGCAATTTGACAAGATTTTCAAATAAAAATTTTTGTTGTCCCTTTATAATATAATAATAGCCACCTCCTAGAAATTTTATTGAAATCGGACCAATATATCCTATAGCTGCCATAGGAAAGATCGATATAAATTTATATATTTTACATATGAATTTTACATTTTACGTACATTTTACATTATACAAGCTCTTGTTAGAGTTTTAATTAAAACTGAACAACTATACCTGATAGTTACCATATAAACAATCGCTACATATACGCGAAACAGGGTGTTTCGTGTAATTTAAGCTTTTGGTATGACTTTCATGTAAATATGAAACTTCAATGATATTCTTCATATATTATATTATATAAAAGTATATAAAAGTATGTATATATTATTTAAAAGGATATATCAACATCGGCTTCGCCAGAAGTTAGCTTTTCTTACTAGTTTTTCTCTAGATTTTTCCCCAGGAAAACTGGGAGTAAGTGTAAGTAAATTTTGTAAATTTGTAAATTTCTTTAAATATTTCCAAAAACCTAGAAACTTGCTAAATAATTAATTAACTAATAAATGAATGCAATAAACATTTTCCTCTAAAAAAAGGAAAACGAAAAAAAAAAACAATTAAATAGAAACCAAATCCGCGGGCAAGCCCAGGGCATCGATGGCGGACATGAGCTCCTGGCTCGCTCCGAACCGTGCACGCAGGGCGGCGGCCACCTCGCAGAGCACCAACAGGGATTCGCAGTACAGATTGATCTCCTGCTTGTCGAAGACCTCAACATCCGCTGGATCCACAGCATCCGCTGCATCCACATCTGTGGCATCCGGAAGGAAAGGCTCGGTGATGAGGTGGAACAGGCGCAGCAGGAAGGAGGAGTCATTGGCTCTCGGCTGCAGTTTCGCCAAGATTAGATGCAGAAATTCGGGTATCAAGGCACTGGGCAGCACATCCCTGGCTTCGTCCTGCTCCTTGCCCAATTCCCATTGGAATTTCCTGCTGGCCACCAGTTGAGCGGCTCGATGGCGCACCCACTCGGCCTCGTCCAGCAGCAGAAGCAGCACCAGTCTCGTGAAGCGACCAATCACCTCCACGTCCGCATGTTCCTCCAGCTGAGTCCTCAACTGGCTGCCTGCCAGGAGGTCACACAGCTCGGCGGCCTGGTAACGCAGGTACACCGGCTGCGTGGGATCGATGAGGCGCAGGGCGTAGTCTAAGAGGGGCAGCCAGTGCTCCTCTCGCTCCAGCTTACCGCATCTCTGTGGGATCAATCTCCTGAGGGCCAGCACCAAGCCCGGCTGCTGCTCCTGCTGGCTGGACTGTGTCTGTAGCGAGCAACGCCGCATGATCTCGTCCAGCTGGAGGCCTGGCTCTTGCAGCAGCGGTTGCAGGGCGGCCAGGCGACCCACTAGCTGCAGGTTCCAGCCACGACTGGCGGGCGATGTCACCATTTGCAGGACGCAGCAGCGTATTTCCTGGGATTCGTACAGCAGCTGGGCCACCTCCTGCCGCTGGCCAGGATCCAGGGTTTCGTGGTAGCGACGCACATCGCTGGCAAACTGGAAATGTTCAATGTCCTGGTCGCTGACTAGGGATTCCTCTGATGCTTCCCTTGATCTCTGCAGCAGAAGGTACAGCCAGAGTTCTACCTTGAGTTCGTCCAGGGCGGCTGGGAGGTTATAGGAGGAGGATGGGAAGGGGGAGGGGGAGAAGGAGGAGGAGCAGGAGGCGGAGATGGAGGAGGCGCAGGACAAGGGCTTACCCAAATCCTGGACCATGTGCCGCAGTATCCCCTGGCTATTCCCGCGCAGCCTTTGCAGATGGAGGCAAAAGATCTGATAGAAACGCGTCGAGATCCCCTGCTCCTGGCACCGTCTATAGACCTCACCACGATCCAGGCCATAAACAACGCCCAACTCCTCCAGCAGCTGACCCTCCTCCACCAAGCGCGGCTCCATAACATCCTCCATAATGGCCACCATAACGTCCAGCGAGGCGCTAAACAAACAGACATCGCGTTGCAGCAGAGGAGCAGCCAGGGCGGCGAGCGTATGCAATTGCATTCTGGCCAGCGGCGGGCGTGTCCAGCGAGCCAGGCGATGCAGGTGGAGGAGCAGCAGAAGCTGGCCATGCCAGTGATTGGCTTCTAGACTCACAGAAGCCGGAGAGTGCTAAGGGGTTTCGAAAAAGGAATCATTAAAAAAGGGTCCTAAGGACTCTGCCGTCATAAACCCACCTGAAGCCTCAACTGCACCGCCTTGAGCTCCACCACTATGCGTCGGATCTCCGCCAGCGCTTGCTCTTGGCTCACAAAATTAGCCACCACCAGGGCAGCCCGCTCGCGGGTCATCAGATCATGAGAGCTACAAATCCGCAGCAGAAAGGGCACAAACTTGCCCAGCTGAAGGAGGGAATATGTCAGGAATTTTGGGTTCTGAATCTTGGATTTCATTCTACTCACATTCAAGGTGGACTCGGCACCCTCCAGCGACGAGGGATACAGGCGGCTAAGCATCAGCAGCATGGCCTCCAGCTGGACGGTTTGCCTGCGCTTACTGCTCCCGCTTCCACTTCCACTTCCACTTCTCCCTAAAGAAGCTACAGCCTCCATTTCCTCCGCCTCCCCCTGCAGTCCAGCATGGAAGTAATCAAAGAGCTGGGGATATCGGGTAAAGAAGATGCGTCCCGTCATTCGGTTGCGTACATGCAGCTCTCCCGTCTCCAGGCGGGCACGCTCGACACCAAACACCCGGACCACCAGGGCAGCTAGCAGCAGGGTGGCACAATTACGCTCCGCCCACTCCTCTGCCCTTAGGAGACTCTCCAGAGCACACTGAATGCCCCGAGCCACAAATTCCGTGACCAACTCCGACAGTTCGCTGCAGCGGAAGAGGGCGCGTAATATGTTGAGGGCATGGCTGCGGGCAGTGATGGCCGCCGCGCCAGGACTCCGCCGCTCACACACCTCCAGCAGACGCTGCATGCAGCGATGGAGAGTGGCATGGGTGCCCAGCTTGAGCTCAGTGCAGATGAGGGCCTGCAGCATGAAGGGCATGCCGGCACTGCGTCGCGTGGAGCACAAGCGCTTCGAGCTGGGGTGCTGCTGGAGCAACTCCTCTTCGCCCTGCTCCCCACTGACCATGGCCATGGCCTCGCCCACCCACTGGCCGGGCAGCTGATTGAGACGCACTGCCTCGCTGTGCCAGAAGCGGCGGCAGAGCAGGGTGAAGCCCACATAGGCCTGCTCGAAGGCGCCGCGATGCTTGGTCTCGGCCAGCAGCAGCAGATAGAGCTCACCAATGGCCTCCAGTTGAGGGCTGGAGATGAGGAAGTGCTGCTTCTGCTCCTCCTCCAGCGGCGCCCGCTGCACTAGCTCACCCAGGATGAGGGACACCTCCTTGATGCTGCGCCAGGCACACAACAGTACCATCTGTGGCGTGGTGCGGACCTGCTGCAGTGCCTCACTGGGCAGTCGGCGGCTGAAGACATTGGCCAGCAGCGGCTGCTCCTTGCTGTTGGTCTCCTGATCCCTGGTCTCGGGCAGATGACCCTCGGGTGAGGCACTACTGACCACCGGCAGGACCACACGACTCACCGCCAAGCATAGGGTCACCAGCTCACGGATATACTCGCGCCAGCAGGCCTCCTGGGCCACTGCCTTGAGTTGGAGCTGCTGCAGCAGATGGCGGCTGGCAAAGAGCAGGCCATACAGTGGATTCAGCTTGGCCGCCTCGGCCAGATCCCGTTGGGCAAGCTCGAGGCCCGCTCGCAAATGCTGCAGGCACCACTGCAGCGCCTGGAAGATGCGTGGCTCGTGGCGGATACCCTCTGGCGGCGGCAGAGGCAGCTCCCGCTCCACCTCCGGGGCGCGACAGTAGACCTGCAGCTGAAAGGCTCCGGTGGCGGAATCTGGTGGCCTCAGCGACAGCAGCAGCTCCATCATCCTGTCCGGTTGGAAGCGGGAGCGTTGCTGGAGCCTCTGCAGCAACTGGGCGGCCAGCACTTTGTTCTGCTCATAGCTATCGCCCAGGCAATGCTCCAGATTGGTCAGCGCCACCGCAGGCAGCTGCTCTGCCACTCCCTGCAGTTCCAGGCGGCGGCACAGGTCCACACAGTCACGGAGCAGGTGCAGGGATAGCCAGCGACGACCATAGTTGGCCGTGGGAAAGAGATTAAGCGACAGCGTGACCATCAGGCGGGCGAGCAGGCGCCGCAGCTCCTCGCCCACTGGGGTGGGGCGCTTCTGGTGCTCGGCCAGGCCAAGATGAAGCCTGCGCAAGGCCTTCTGCAGGAGTCCGTAGCCCAGCTGGCGGAGATGGGCGCTCGGATTGTTGGCATTGTGGCGCAGATACAGCCCCATGGCCTCGGCCTCGGCCTGGGTGAGGGGGTCACTGGGACGCGGTGTCTCCACCACAAAGCGCAGGGCCAGCAGTCGCGTGTGATCGTCCAGGCCCAGCAGAGCCTGCTCCAGCTGAGGCTTGAGCTCCCGCAGCAGCTCCTGGCGCCGCTCGCTGAGCTGGCGAACGCTAAGGATGGCCGCCAGCTTGCTGCTAAGCGGCAGGCGTGCATCCCCGAGGAGCACCCGGGCCAGGGCCTGCGGCTCCAGCTGCACGGCCTGCGTGAGGAGTTGCTCGATAGCCGCGCGTCGCTTGTCCCGGGCCTGGGTGGCTTCCAAAAGCTGCTCGAACCACAGGGCCTGCCACTCGGCAAAGGGTTGCGTCTTGTGGGCTGACACCATCATGGCTGGGGGAGGGGAGAGTCAAGGAGAGGGATTAAAAGCTGAAGGATCAAGGATTCGTCAGCGATCATGCTTACCCTTAAACAGCGAGTCCACGCTATCCTCGCAGCCCAGGAACCTGGGAAATATCACGCCAAACAGCGAGGGACACTGCCTGAGGGCCTGGCCCACGCCCAGGACTCCTATAAGCTGCTCCAGGGCCAGGCAGCTGGCATTTAGCGGTGCCTCACCCGCCTCAAACTGGCGATAGACCACCGCCTGGTAGTGCTCCTCCTGCCCCTGGGCCTGGGCATGCAGCAGCACCTGACGGAAGAGGGCGCTGCTCATGTGACGCACCGAATCCGTGCCATGGGAGATGTGCTGCAGGGCGAAACGTTGCAGTTCGCTGAGGACCTGCTCCTGCTCCTGGAAGTCACCGCCCAGGGACTTGGAGTAGATGAACAGATGCTTAGAGACGTAGACCAGCAGGTTGCTCACATTCCCGCCCTCAGTGGCGGCCAAGGCAAGGATTTGCCGCAGAATGGCCAGAGCCTGCAGGCCATGCTCCGCGTAATCCGTGGGCTGGAGCACAAGCAGAGCCGCCGTCTGAACAGGCAGATCTCGCTCAGCCTGCGGCGTGGCGCAGTCCCGCAAGTACTCCCCAAAGCGTCCCGAGCAGCGGGCCAGGTGACCAATGAGGAGACCCGCAATGGAGCGTACATCCCAAGGTGTGTCCACGTGACGGGCCACGCTTTGGGCCACGGCATCCGTGGCCTGAAGGAGCTGCGGCTGCCACCCCTGGTGGTCACTCCACTCGGACAGGAGGCTGACCTGAAAGCGCAGGGCATTCTGGACATACAAATACAGCTCGTTGCGGCGCGTGGGCGAGAGTTCCAGGCGGGGATCACTGTTAGGAATGGAAGATCTAGAGTTAATAAGGATGTTTCCTTGGGATGGAGCACCCTTATCACCTAATATCCCGCCAGTAGCGCTCCAGGGCCAGCGGCAGCAGCGGCATATACAGATGAACCTCGTCGGCGAGGGCCTCCCGGCCATAGGCAAAGTTCTGGAGGCAGGCATTCGCCGAGACAAAGACATCATTCAGGCGATCATGGCTCGCATGGGAGGAGCCGTCCACATCCAGGAGACTGGAGGCCATCTCCCTTAGCGACTGACGTAGAGCCGCCAGCAGCGTGTCCTTAGAGCGCCGGCTTAGCTTCTGTTTAGCCACAGCATTGTCCGAGAAGAGCCTGGATGGAAGGATGGAGGTGGAAGAGGTGGAGACATGGAAGCAATGAGAAGCAACTCGAAAACGGAGGCGTCTGCTCACCGTACTTGGTCAGCTGATTGCGCACAGCATGCTTGAGGGGACTGGCCAGCAGCAGATCGGCCAGGAAGTGCTCCAGCAGCAGCTCCTGCTTCTGCTCCTGCTCCTGGTAGTACAGCTCCTTGACCACCAGCACTTGCTCCGCACTGCTAGTGGCCGCCGCAAATTGCTGCACAAATCCATGAGGAGCTGGGCACAGAAAGAGCGCGAAGAGCACGCACGATCAACATGTGGCTCCACCAGGCCAGAGCATGTGGCTTCCAAAAAGGGACAACTCACCGGCAGCCCAGCGGCTGGGTAGCGGGACAAGGGCGTCGCGCAGCTCGGCAAGGCGCTTGGGATGCGCGCAGAGCTTCAGGGCGGCCACGCGCAGATTCAAATCGTTCATCTTGGGCTGAGGAAACGGGAATTGGAGTCGCCGGAGGAGGTGGAGGAGGAATCAAGCCAAGAGCGGGCAGCGCACAAAGTGTGACCGTACTTGCGAAAAGTACTGGAATTAATACTACAAAATACTATAAAAGAATACGTAGTCCCTGCGATTTGATAGAGGTGGAAGTCTAATTGCGATAGCTATCGATTGTTTTCAATTAAAATTTAAATACGTTATTTTAAATCCCCTTATTTATTCTTAATGAGATTCATTAATTAAAAGTTCTTTATTTAATTATAATATATTGTATATATATATGTACATATTACTTATTTATTTATATTTAAATTGATTTATAATTTATTTTGTTTATTTATTTATTTATATAAAGCTAGCTTATAGTTAAAACTGCAAACTAACATTGCGTTTAATGAGCATTAGCTTCCAAGGCCTTCCACTCGATTGGAGTAATTACTAGGTTGATTTATAATTTATTCTATACCATATACAATGTATATGGTATATTATATATGTATATTATATATATATGTATATTATACATACATATGTAATTATTTATATCTCTATATATAAAGCTATCACTAAGACAACTAGGAATGAACGCACAGCCAAATCCACTAATCCGATTTGCTACGATTTATTCGGGGCTCCCCAAGTGGCTTCGCTTCCAATTCTTTTCAAAAATTCTAGACCAATCGATTCCGTGTTTTCGCCAAATAATAGTTTAAGACATTAAAAATGCTTAAAAAATGTGACCGCTTAGATTTAATGCCTTTTACTTTTTTTTAAATATCAGTTCTAAAATTACAATTTAGCCAAAAACCTCTTTAAACGTCGAAAAATGTCACTTCTAAACGGAATATCAAAAATGCCTTCCGTATAGTTTATCCTTAAACTTCAACGATTCATTTGATGGTTTAACCAAAGCTCTAGCTATCTTTTAAATATAGAAAATAAGCCAAAAGTCGATCTGTGATCCAATTTAAGTGTCTCCATAAGCAGCAAACGTTTTCTGCCTGCGTATAGCTATCTCTCTCTGCATTTTCATACAAATTGTCAACAAATCATGAAGTCGCGCTCTGCCTTGCATTTCCGTGTGCTCCCTTAAAAATATAAAAAGCATTTTAATACGGTTTTAATTTCCGTAGACTTATTCTGTATTATTATATAACAAAAGTAGCTTTAGGATACCCTGTACCCTGCTAGTCTATCATATAATTATTTATATTATTTATATACCTGGCGCCCCATCGAAAAGAAAATATAAATACCAAAATATGCCTGTTAATTCAATCTTTTTACTATATCATAATAAATTCCAGAAACTCCAATTACCAATTGTAAAGAAAAGCGACAATCAAACTCATGAGTAAAACTCCTGAAAAGCTAATAAAACCCTGCATTAGCGTTGGCGAATTCCAAACCCCGAAAAACGCTGCGAAAATCAGCGTGATTAGGGACCAAGCCCAGAAACTGTCAAGAAAATCCATCCAATTTCCATCATTGACGGGATTTCCTTCTTCACACTCATTGCGCAGAACGTTTAATTGCCGCACCATCTCATCGGTGCGTTCCTGCTCCTCGGCACGTATAACCCGCTCAAGGTGCTCCATGTACTCCGCGGATGGATAAACAAGATCCTCAACTGCAAGGGAATTTCGATTGCCAACTAGTAATGGAGCAACTATTGCTCTTTGGGGCTGAGGCACCTCGAGGACGGAGATGGACTGCATGTTTGCCGGTGGATTCTTTGGTTGCGATGCATCATCGGGATTTGAATCTGTTGCCGAGCTGATACTGCCTTCACTCGGGCTCTTGAACAAGCGACGCAAATCAGAACCCATAACTTCATGGGGTTCCTCGTCGTCCGAACTCGAACTGGCAAGATTTTCACTTTTTCCATTTTCGCTATTCTTCATGAATTTTGATCTTATAATATCGGTTATATCGAAAACCTTGGTGCCATCAGGCTGGGAAAAAGCATGACTTTGAAAAAATCTGATTGGAAAAAAGGTTACAACCTCACCGCCATTTTCTTTGCCATCGAAAAGGCTGTTGTATCGGTTTCACTAGACGAGGAGGAAATGGAATCATCATCGTCTTCGTCTTCAAGCTTATTCTTCTCCAACATGGTGGAATTTTCGGATGATGTGTGCTTGGCAAAAGAATTTGATACTGGGGAAAAGGCGTCTGGAAAACAAGAAACTTACTGGCTGTGGGATTGTCTCCATCACCATCTCCATATCATTATCCGTGGACATTCCTGCTTCCGAGGAAATCAGCGAAACTTGAGAACTGGCAGACGACAATTGGTTTTCATCGATATCTTCGCCAGATTGAGGTTCATTCATCTCGCTCAACGTGGCATTGTTGATTGGTATATCCTGCGAGAAGGAATAGATCCCGCAAAAAGCAATTAGAAAAAGTTAAAATTTACTCACAGCCATTTTTACGTTCTTTTTTTTCCTGTGTCAACTCGACGCTTAGCATGTGCTTATGAAATATACGAGAGTTCGACTAGAATGACAAAAAATGATTTGAGTGAATGTGTGCCAGTTCACACATACAACATTTTGACGCGCAAGTCAGTGCTGCCAGGATCGCCAAAGCAAAAAAAAAAATTTTCAGAAACTATTTGAAAATAGCTAATACAAAAAATGCTAGAACAATTAAAAATACAAAATAAAATTATATAAGGAACATGATTTTAAATCTTTATTAATTATATTACCATTACCATTCCCATTACCAGTGATTCGTGTCAAGTATTTATAAGGAAGAGCATAATCATGGTAACATTTTCCGTTAAAAAATTTGTACTTTATTTATTTTTTTTCATATCTTTGTGTACCATTTTTAATCGTTATTGGTTCAGTCAATAGAAAAAGGGGAAAAAGACAAACGCTACTCGTTGTGTCATGCATTGATACATTTAAATTTAACAGATCTCGTAAATTAGACTCAAAACATATATTTGTATTAACAATATTCCAGAAATTGTTAAAAGATAAATAAGGTCTTAGGACATAATATAATATAACTGTTTATTATTTATGAAAGTATCGTATACTACTACATACTATAATTTCGCAAGCCTGCACTTGCTTTTATATATTTAATTTAAATTAAACTTAAATATTGGTCTTTTCCCGCCTCGAGTACAGGGTTGACAAGAACTGCAATCTTATCGATAGCTCTAATACTAGTGATGACACTGGCCACCATATCACTAATTACCTTTGAGCCCGATAACTAATTACCAAATGATTACTTTGTAATCAACAGCAAGGTTAAATTCCTTTTATTTTGTGTAAAAATGTTGATTTTTGAGGGCACTCTATAATTATTTGTATACTGTTAACCAGGAATGTCTATAAGTATACATAAATAACGTGTTCCATAATTTCTGGTTACTATCTAGCTCATGTTTTTTCGATACCTATCGATATTTTTTTATATTTTTACCATTTGCTAAGTAATAATAAGCTTTTCATATACAAAAAGAGGGCTTGCAAATGGAACAATATACGAAATTTTACCCCTACCTTATATTAATACTATCTAGCTTTAGAATCACTGAAACTGATATTCTTCGGCGGAACGTATAAAATAAGCGTATTAAATAAATATTATTATTTATTATATAAATAAATCTTTTCGTGAGCATGTTTATTTCGTTAGATTTAAAGTTAAGTCTTTCTTTATATTAATTAATTTCTAAAAATATAATCTCTTTATTTTCCTTAATGCATTAATCAATCTGACAACCCTGGAAGCAATAAAATGACATGTTCAGACCAAAGTTAATACTATTATTCATGGGAGCTTTCAAAAGTTGCAAGTTGCACTTTCCCAATTTCACCACCTTTTTAGGCTTTCACTATCTTTTTTTTCTATTTTAAGCATGAATAATATAATTATCTGTTATTTACATCTAAGAATATTTTTCTTTTTTAACACAATTTTCAATTAAAATTGGATTGGATAATATTTTCCGCCTTCTGAGATGCAAAAGTCGAATAATAATCGATAGTATCGGTAGCACTAACGCATGTAAATTCTACATTCCCAATTCTGTTAGGCCACGAAAACTCTGTTAAAGCCGAATTTGCGCCCAGTGTAAAAAGAAAGATTTTCCTTGCTAGATGGTTCTGTAAAAGGGTGAAGCTTAGTAAAAGTTCTAAATGGTTCTGAAAATAGGAAAATTCTTAAACATTGTGCTTTCAAACGCGCAGAGTTGCTTGTAAATCCATTCGATGGTGGTCACGAACCATCGATGGTTCCGATGTTTTTAAGACATCGATGTTATCGATGGGCCACTCGATGTTTCTGCACCACTAACAACTCCAGTCGGCGCGGGCGGGGCGTTTTTCGTGAAAATCTACGCACGGACATTTCGTAGTTTCCTGATAGTACCATCCGTTTGTTTTGTTTGGTTTTTTTTTTGTGCTCGAATCCGTCGCCACTCCTGCGATCCGAGCGAAGTGAATAACCGCTGTGCCATTCGATTTGTGGGTGAATCACCGATGGATGCAGAAGGGGGAAACTCCTTTTCCTTTTCTTTTGTGAGATGCTGCTGGCTGCAAATGCAAATGCACTCGGCGCACCAACAACAAAACGGCCGAGCCACTAACGGGGCTTGATAGCGTACAAAGGCCGTGACAAGCATAAACGGATTATTAATTGATTAATTGATGCGAAGGAAGTGCAATATAGCTGGGATATCAATTGGAAACGCATTTGCAGTTGGAGTTCGAATTGGAACTGGAGTTGGAGTTGCGAGTACCGAGAGTGCGAGCGAGAGAGGACCAGCCGAGCGCTGCATGAGAGTGTGGTTGGTGTGCGTGCGTGCCAGTGTGGGTGTCTCCAGTGCATAAACTCCAAATTGCGTTCGGCCAACTTCGGCTCACTTCGGCTCTGCTCGCTTCGTTTTGTTTGCTCTCCCGTTCACCCACGCAACTTTCGGAGAGGGAGTGAGCAGGACAGATAGAGGAGAAGTAAGAGCGAGAGCGACTCTAAGGAAGCGGTTTTTCGACCGAAAATGCACAAAGGCAAGCTGCAAAGTTAGCTAAAAAAAAGAGATACGAAACGAAAAACAAACAGAAGAAATAGCGGTTAACGGGTCCCTTGCTGCGAATCGTTGAAATTCAAGACGGATCGCCATCGCATTTCTTCAATTATGCCGAACTTTTTGGTGTCTGTTTCTGTTTTCATTTCGCTGCAATAAGCGATCGCAGCGGCGCGCCGCGCACACAAAGGGAACAGAATATAGGAGTAAAGGAGAGAGACAGAGAGAGAGAGGGAGAGCGGCCCCAAAGAGCGCTCTCAATTGACGACTCCCACTCCCACTCCCCCCTTTGTAGTCCCCTCTCTTCGCCTCTTCACTGCCAGTACTATGGATTGTGGTGGTCTTGCGGCGCAACAACAACAACAACAACAGCAGCTACAGCAACAACAGCACTTACTTCAGCAACAGCTACAACAACAGCAACACAACAACTCTCTCAGTTGCCTTGAGAAAGCAGCAACAATAACAAATGTAAGTATCTTCCATGCAACTCCCAAGTATCATGTCTATAGATGTGTGTGTGTGTGTGTTTCTGTTGTATTTCCTCTATACTTTATAATTCACTCCCACACACCGAAAATACACTAAAAGAAATTGAGAATTGCACACTGCCTTAAATATTCCATAAACTAATAAACAGAAAACATTTATTTACCATCACCAATTGCATTAGCTTATAAATAAAAAATCTAGGAATTTAATTCTTGGCTAATAATGTAATATTTTTTTTCTAAGTGTCTATCGGGTTTCCTATTGGATTTCTGTTGCTGTTTTTGGCTGCACTGTTGGGAAGGGGGGGGGGGGGGCGTGGTCGGTCCATGTATAACTTGAAGCCAAAGCGGAGTGTTTATCCCAGGTACAAAGTTCAGTGCCAGACCGATATTTGTTGCGATATTCGTATTCGTTTTTTGTTTAACACTCAAAAAAATGAGTCAAGGCGATCGCGGAGAGTGCGATGATGATTAATCTCTAGGCCAGATGCTGTGGAAACAAAAACAGCTAGAGTTAACCCTTCAAAGGCCACAGACTACGGATGTCAATTAAATTTATATTATTTATATGTTTATTGTTGTATAATTTAGCTCAATTTTTCAAAAATGTAAGTTATTTAATTACTTAAATATATTTTAATACAATTTTAAAGACGTACATAAAAATATATACGAAAAATAAGGAAGCTTTTATAAAACCAAAATATGTGTTAGTGGTACTAGTTAAAATTGTTTATTAAGTGTAAACTCTTATTTCTTAAATTTTGATAAAAACTTTCCTATATAAGGAATACCATAACACTTAAAGGGTCAACGTTCGTTTAGCTTTTTAAAGTGCCGACACATTAATTGGTGTACTAACTTTTTTTTTGCTCTTTTGGCTTCTTTCTCCGCTTTTGGCTCCATTACTTTCACCGTGCATAAATTCTGAATAAAGGGGGAAAAAATAAGTTTACAGATCTAAAGTCGTTCTGTAAGTTCTGAAGTTGTTCCCGATTTGTTTATACGAGGGAAGCGGCGAAGAAAACACGATTCCCGATGAAAGACGATGTGCGATATACAGCACATCGCTTTGCCTCGCCTCGCTCCTTTTGCGTTTTTATTCTCCAGCAGTTAGTGCCATACCCTCTAAAGGGAAGGTTACTTAGTTTTACAGGATCTCTTAGATTGGGTAATATGGCTGGATTATATTAATGTTTTATATAGTTATTCCTATTAAGTTAAATATTACTTATTTTTGATAATTATGCGTTCTTTAAGCGTAAAAAGGGTATCTTGTGATCGAAACGCTACGAATGACCATTCAATTTTAGTTGTCTTCCCTGTTCATTGCTACGTGACTGCAATAAAATTTAACTGCAATTACGTGCCGTGTCCCAATCCCGTATCCCGCGTCCCGCCGCAGTGCTAGGATTCCGCTGTGTGTAGCCCAAGGATGCACAGCAGGACATTCGTGGGCACAGTGAGTGCGTGTCAAATTTGCTTAATTGCGTCCCGAGTGCCGCAGAATTCGGCAAAAACTGTTTACCTTGCGATTTCTGCTTGTCCACCACATACACCGAAAACATGACAGTAAAACAAATTGATATTTTGTCAACAGCAAATATCAGCGATATGTTGAATGTATGCTGCTGTTTGACCGCAAACAAATCTATAAAATCAAGTGCATTCACATTGTTTTGTAAATATGAAATGTAAAAGTAAAAGTCAAACACAACTGATTTTGCTGACAGATCTCAGTCGGTGTGGTCTTATATACACATTTCTCATAGCTGTGGCCTAACCTTTAACCTTTTTTATATGTTTGGAAATATAAAAATTATGAATTTAATATGTCTTTTATATAATATAAACACACAGCAAAAATAATGAAACAGTCTTGGGAGGTGCATTGATCGACATATTCAATAATTAACAAAGTAAATTGGTCACAAAGAAGAAAGAAAGATAAGTTTGGAAAGCCGAAGTTTGTATACCCTTGAAGTTTGCAATTCGATCAAGACTATATGTATGTACTTTATGTACTTTATGGTATCGAACATACTTTGTTCATTGCATTTTAAACTTCTGACCGAAATTAAAATACCCGCCAAGACAGGAGACGGTTTTGCAAAAATAAACTTAGTTAAGCAATTAAGCAAATACTTGTAGTTTGAGGTCATTCGTTATTCGAAGAAAACTTATATAAAGAAGTTAACTTAAGATAGCATTGAGTCAATTGTGTAATCTAAAATATGCAACAAACTTGCATAATAAACGTAATAGTTTAGACGGATTGGGACAGACATATTAAAATGAACTTAATATGACACCAATATATAAGAACTATATTTTAAAGTATGTTTTAAATACGATATACAGACATCCCTTTAGTTTTTGTATTTCTTAAAATATATTAAAACAGTTTTTAACCCGGTTTTGTCTTAATTTTTATTTCCTCTTATATAAATTATGCGTGTTTTTTTTTATTTTATTGCCATGTTAAAATATAATCATTTTTGTTGTGCTATATTGCCATTGTATTGCTTTTTATTACCAGAGACACCGATATTTCTTTTCGTGTACGCACTTGCATCTGCTCGGTCCTGCCAACTTCCTTGCATCCGCACGCCGGTTGGCAGCGCCAGGGACGCACAGTGATACAAATACCGTTGCAAAGTAAAACAAAATTAGATGCACCTACGAACTTAGGAATAAACATTTATGTATATTATGTACTTCAAGGGAGAAGGATCGGCCAGTTAATTGCGCTAGCATAGTTTTTTCTAATGAAAATGATTACATATGTAGAGGAGGTATAAAAACAGCTGTTCTAAGCGAACTGGCTTAATAATAATAATTAAATTACCTTACCTCAAATGTATAAACCTTCTGACGACCGATTTTTAGTTTTTCTAGATAAAAAAAAAGTAATATTAAATATATATTATATTCTGTTCAAATCTTGTTGATGATTTTGGCCACGAAAACCTCAAATTAATGCCACTGTGCGTCGCCCGCAGCGGCAGCGGTATAGCGCCTCGAGGCGCGAGCTCTCTCGCCATTTCCATTTCGACCGACGCGCGCAGAGGACGTAGCAGCTACGCAACGCAAAGCGGCGCAGCGTGAAACGGAACGGCTGGAAAGGCGAATGTGTTGTAGTAACGAAACGCAAACAACGGGACGGTGAATGCGAGATTGATTGGAAAAAGAGCGCGCGCGGAAATCGAAGTGCACAATTATTTCATTTTCATTTCTGTTTTGGTTTTTTGATTTCGCGTTCCGTTTCGGTCTCGTTGCGTCGCATTTTTTTTATTGTTGTTGGGTGGCTGTACGCTTTTATTAAGTTCCTTATAACTGCCTGTTGTTCACACAAACACAACCATCGGGTGGCGAGCCGCAGAAGAAAACGAAGAAGAGAAGAAGAATTGCGCGGGGTAAATGAAGCAATAATTAAAAGTGCCTTTTGTTAATTGAGAGAAGTGGAGGCGAAACAGCAGGCGGCCGGGAAAGGAGAGCGGCAATCGAAATAAAATTGACGTAAACGTCGACGTGGTAAGAGGAATAACGGCAGTCCCAGTCCAGTCCCTATCTCTTTCTTCCTTACACCCACTCACGCATTCGCTTCTTTCCTTCCCCTGGAAAAGCACAGTTGTTTGCGTGGAAGACATGGACAAAGGCGGCGGGAGTTGTTTGTTTTTGTTTTTGGCAGTTAATGTTAATGCGTTTTCGCTTTTGTCTCTCATTCGGCTGAGTGTCGTTGGGGATGAAGAAGAGGGGAATGAATTGCATCGACAGCAGTTTATTATTTAGTTTTATGCCCCATCGAAAAGGGGAGCTTTTATTATTGTTTACTTCGTCTTCATTTTCTGTGCCTTATCTCTATTTCCTTCCGCTCCTTTTCGCTGGCAACTGGCAGTGGGCAGTGAAGGTGGCAACCCTGACAATCTTCCGTTTGCCTTTTGCCTACTATTTGCCGGTTTTTCGTCTAGTCATATTGTACATGCGTCATCCCATACCCTCCCCCACTTTCTTGACTCCTTGGCCTCTCTCTTTTTCCAACTCCTTCCTTCCTCCTTCCTTTAATTGCTCCTGCACGTTCGTCAAATATTTGCTCAACTCTTTTTAATTACATTACACACACACACACACATGCACGCACAGCCGATTTTACCCCTTCACACGCACACACCGACAAAAGCAGATTGTAATTGCAGATCTCTCGCCGATTTAACGGGAGAATGGGGGGAAAGGCAGAGACAGAGAGGGAGATAGAGAAGTGGAGGGAGAGAAAACAGTGTGAGTCATGCGACAATTCGTGGAAATTCTGTGATTGATTTTATAGATTTGAGAAAAACGCTCTAGACCAGTTTTCCCGGTCATTAATTGGATCTGTTTTGGGTCTTTTTCGTTTGTCATCGAAACAAAAAAAAAAAAAAAACATTTATTGACTAGCGGGTGATGCAGTAAAAGTTGTAAAACTGAAAGGAAAATTGTTATTCTTTGAAAGTATCATGAAAGATTTAGGATCTTCACTTATCCAGAACCTCTTACATTCAATGAACTGTTGCAATGTTCAGCAATAAATTAATATAGTAAATATAATTAAAAAATCATAATTCTGGTTAGTTATGTATAAAAGTATTATGTGTAGTCTTAAATAATAAACTTATATAATGGTTTATTACGTGCTTTTCTGAAAACCACATTTCCTATTGCTTAATACTTGTGATTAAGTAGAAACTTTATGTAATCACAGTTTATTGAAATTAAATAATATTGGGGAAAGCAATTCTTATGGAAAGATACAAATAAGCCGGGGATTCTTCCAAAACTATCTTGTTAGAACTATTAAATTTAAATGTTCATGTTACCAAAACAACAGTACAAAAAGACTATTCTCTAAGCATGACTTAAAACCGAATTCTGTACATATTACCGAATAATCTGTAATTAAAATTTCTTCCTGGTCTGCACTGGGAATACGGAGGAAAACTTCATAACTCGATCTCAGAATACGGTCCTAATATTTATTGAAACGGGACACCATCTGAGATTTAAATTTGCAGAAGATTAAACTTTGTTTACTCCTTGGCGAGTTTATAATCCCTATATAGAGTTGGGTTACCGTCACTGTTTATTTACGAATATTTGCAGTTGTAGGAAAGCAAATTAAACCTGACTTCTCACTTACTCGTAAGTCACTTGATCCGCAATGAAAATATACCTAAGATAACCCGATTAAAAACTAAACAATTATAAGACGATCTTATCAATTTGTCATATTTGAATTGTTTGGAATTGGGTTACTAGTACGTACGGCTTGTGATATTACAAATATAGTGCGAGCATCATATATCTCAAGTGATCTGTTAAAAAAAGCAAAGAAAACCATTTACTGCGAAAGGACCCAATTCCAATTTATTATTATACTTTTCAACAAACCCTTTTTCAAATGAAACCAATGTGGCATCAAGGCATACATATGTACATTGTACGATAAGTATTTTGCAGAATACACTTATCATTCCAACAGTAAAGCTGCATGGAAGATCTTCATTACTTTGCATTACTTACTGGGTAATGCTCCACTTGACCGAGTGATCTGTAATGGAAATGTACCAGGGCAAATCTGTTGCTATTACATTAGCTTTTCCCCTTTTCGGTTCTTGCTTCTGGTTCTGGCTCTGATTCCACACCCCGCCCACATACACACATGTGGGTTTCGTAAATCCGTGCACACACGCAATCTCCTCGCAGCCATGAAATGGATTTTTCGCCCACACGAGGCCTTGATGCGGCCCACTGTGCTTCTGCAGCCCACTGTGCCGCCAGCCTGTTGGCGTCCAAAGAGGTGATTTTTTTTTTCTTTTTTTCCATCGCAGCAATTTGCCGGCATCGGCATTGGGGATGGAGCATCACCTGACCCCAGCCCCTATCGCCCTATACCCTTGCAGGATCCATAAAGTATATCAGTGTATTTCCAACTTAACGAATAAAACGCAATGTTCTAGATAAATTATTTAAATTCCATGTATTATCCATTTAAGAAAATGTCTTTTGATTTAAATTATTAAAATTAATCAATAAAGATATCGCTGTTTTTCATGGTTTATATACCCAATAAAGCTTTATTTTTTAATTTCAAAACTTTCAAATAAAAACCTTCAAATGATGTTATGGAAGATCTGTCTTGCACAAAGATATTACGACTAATACAAGAATGGTTTACTTAATTTACTTGAAGAAAGGGTATACACAGTTCGATTCTATGGCTTCTTGGTTTTGGCACATGAATGCTGGAAGCTGCTGTTCTTGCGGTTGTTTTTCCCCGCCCTCTTGTTATTGTTGTCCGCACTTTGGTTGCATATTCTTGTGTTCTTTTTTGTTTTTGTGGGTCTATTGCTTTACATTTTATGATTCTCTTGTTACACGCCTTGCTGCTTTTGATTTTGCCCTGCTTGCGTTTTCGCTTTTCCCTGTGTTTTCCCTCGTTCCCTTTTCGCTTTTACATGCGCTGTCGCGGCAGCGACGTCGACTGAATATTTATGCGGCAACTGCGGCGTCGCTGTTCATTTGTTGTTGTTGGTGTTGCTGTCGCTGTAAATATTTTATTATCGCTTGTTTCCGTTTAGGAACCAAAAATGGGGAAAATAATGTACGGCACACACACACACACACACACGCACGCACTTCCATTCCCATTTACATCTACATGTACATCGTGCATACGCGCACATATTTAAAATTCTTTTGTCGCCATATTCATTTCGAAATTATGTACTTGGGCTTGTTGCTTCACACGGCTTTGCTCCGTCGCTCTTTCGCCACCCGCCTTGCTCTCTTTCTTTCTGTCCCTCTGTGTGGCTCTCTCCCTCGCTCTTTTCAATTTATGCTGCGTCTATCGGTTCTACGGTTCCTCTTCGCTTTTCTCCACCTCCCATTATTCGGTGTCATTGCGTTCTGTTTCTACTTCGCCTTCTTCTCTTTCTCCGTCTCCATCTTCTACTTTTCACTTCCCATACACACACCCGCTGACCCTGTGCAGTTGATCTATTCTACAGTAATCACCCGGTATATACGGCTGTGCGAAAAATAATATCCTGACGATATTGATATCGATCGTAATGATATATTTCGATAGGTATTTTCTGTAGGAATTCAAAATTTCAACATTGCTTTTATGTTTTTCAGATTTTATAGCCATTTTTTCCAGATTTTTTCAACTTTAAATCTTTTGTGATACAATATTCTGTATGATTTATTTTCATCGATATAAAATATCGGTTTATAGATTTAATTTGTATTATTTTATGACTAAAAACACAGTTAATTGGTTAGGAAACAATATCTTCTGTGTCTTTGAATTTTTCGAATGATAATCGTTTTTAATGGGAGTTTACAGGGTAGCAATCGAATGCTTTCTATGTATAATGCAGGCCGTTGTCCCTCTTTGGCTCTTCTGGGGCTGCTGCTGCTTCTTCTGGGCTTCTTGGGGTCGCTGGGTCTCGTCTTCATTTCAAAATTAGCGCAAAAATTTTTATTTGTATCGTATTTTTAGTTGTGGTTTTTGTATTGGTTTTGGTTTTGGTGTTGGCTCTCCCCTCTTTATCCGCTGTGGGCGTCTGTTACAATTTGTAAATTATATTTAAACACGAGCCGAGCCGCCGCCGCCTAGCAGACAGTCGACGACTTCGTCTTCGTCGTCGTCGTCGTCTGTGGATTCGGATGCGGATACGGACTCGGATTTGGATTTGGATTTGGATCGGGTCGGAACGGATCGGTTTCGATCTCTGAATGGGGGGATCGGATAGTCGGGTAGTCGGGCGGGCGGGTGGTGTCGGGTAGACGGTCTCCCTGCGTGTTACCAAGTGGGCGTGCAGTGACCCAATTTCGCTAATAGATTGCATTTTGCCACACGAGCGAACAGACGAAGAAAAAAAAAAATGGAAAACCTAGAGAGACAAACAGATACATAGGCACAAATGCAGTTGCATGGGGATTATTTAGCACATTGAACTCTGCGTTAAATGGGCTTTCGGTCACACTGTTGTAAATCAGAGTTGGCTGTTCCCATTTCCAAAGGCTAGCCTCTGTCGCAGTTCCATCCACAGTACCATCCCTATTCCCGCTCCCTATTCCCATTCCCATTCCCAATTCCATTTCCATTCCCATTCCCAGGCTCAGTGTTTTCGCTAATTGACTTCGTCTAAAGTCCGCAATAAACATTTCAGCAATTTAAAGCGGACTCCAACACACGGATATATGCATGCATATGTGTATAGCTGTATATAGCTATGTTTACATATGCAAGATCTAGATATAGACTAGATGACTGTATAATTTATAGAGATGGTCTTTAGCACATTTCGTATTCCGCATTCCGTTCCTAATTGATTCGGTTCCGTTGAAACGATGGAAGAGCTGGAAGAGAGCTAACTGCGTGGGCTTTGCATTTAGCTACCAATTTGCTGAATTAATTTCTAAAATTATAATGCACATTGATTGGATGGAAGAGGCACAATCCACAATCGCCTCCCCATCCCATCCATGTGGTCCATTGATTTATGGTATTTATTTCCCTTTCATGCCATAGCCCTGGGGAATGTGAGTCGCGCTCCCCAAAAAAAAAATCCCTTCTCCCCATCCCTTCTAATTTGATTGAGCTGCAATAAAAAAAAAAATTTGTCAAAATGTAAGAAAGGGCAAAGGGAACGCGCGTAATCATACGTTCCAATGATTTATAATATAGCCCAGAAAGGGAAATTACAACGAATGTTTTCCCGGATAAGGGAAACAACTACTGCCACTGCACTTTAATACTTTACTTTGGCTACAGTATCAACAAGTGATTGATGTGGATGATGGCCAAGGGGACTGGTGGTGGTGGTGGTGGTGGTGGTGGTGGTGGGTGGACTCCGATCCGATCGCCTGCTGAGCAGACGGAGAACAACCCCTAAAATACACATATACACAATGAGGGAAGAGCATGTCTCAAGTTACTAGTCTTACACTCGGGGAAAACAATTACCAATATTTCTTGATTGTATAAAATCTGTTAAAAATAATATAGGTTACATTTTTCTTTCGTTTTTAAGCTTATACATTTTTATGAAACGTTTCAGGAAGGTATTTCTTTGATTAAGCTTTTAAATGCAATGAAATCTTTGCTTAAAAACATTGGAAGAACTTTAAAAATGTATCTTCAAATATTTAAAGATACTTTTTTGAATATTTGTGATCATTTTGTACAAATTATATTAATTTAACTCATTTTTAAAATGATTTCCATAAACTTTGAACCTTTTCTTTGCTCTTTTTCGAATACATAATTGATGCATTACATTCAAAAGATGATTAAGATTAAGATTCTGAATGTTGATACATATCAGGCTATCGAAATCCCCTTTGGAGCAGCACCTGTATAGGCCTATTTCCTTCTTCGAGTGTACTTGGGAAACGCCTTGAATATGCGCAAATGGGATAACCAACCACCGTTGGAGGATGTACTCAAAAAACGCATCTGTTCCCCGGGTCTACAATGTCTGAGACGGAGGCTATCTTGATCTCGTAATCAGTGGAGTGTTGTGTGTGTGTGTGACTCAGAGGACGTGGACGGGCGGGTCTGAAGTGGTTTTGGAGTGAGCGGACGAACGTCATCGTCCGTTTTTGGTTAAAGGTTCTCCTTTTACCGCTTTGCATTGTGCTGACACTGGCCAGGCTCGGCAGGTGCAATTGCCATTGTTGTGGACGCTTCCCCTGGCTATTTGGGCATGCCGATGCTGCTGATGAGGATGAGGTTGCTTGCTACGCGCTGTTGTCCCGACACAAAAAAAAAGGGGCGAAAACCTCGGATCCGATTTATTGTTGATTATATTGTGCCAGGCGGCGGCAGTGGCAGCTGCATTTAAGGACACGCGTCACTTGGTGCTTTGCACGCGCCACGAAAAAAAGTAAAGAAAACAAAAGACCCGGAGAACGGTCTGCAACGCAGATTTCTCCTGGACCCTGGCTTGTTCTTCCCGAGGATCGTCTTTATGCCCCTGTCAAAGGATTTCGGCCCCCGTCTTCTCAAGTGGGAGCGGCAGATGTTTCGCTAAGGGTCGCGTGTGTGTTGATTTAATGGGTTTTCTGCCTCTTTTCCGCTTCCTGAAAGTGAAGTGTATGCACAGGAGAAGATTTTGGAATATAAAAGGGTTTCGTCGTCGTCGCTTTAATGATCCCTTTATGCTTGTGAGATGCTCAAAAGCCTTGTCAGTATCGTAGGGGAATCTTGAAAAGCAGCAGCTTTCAAGGAATATATATTAAGGCATATATACATTTATAAACTATATGAATACCAAGGTGGAATTTTTCATTAAAATGTCCCAGGAAAACGGAAATAACATATTTGAAGGCCTCCTTCTTTATGTTACTTCTTGTACAAATTTCAAAGTAAATCGGATTTTAAAGCACTTGTGCCTTTTGTTATCAGATGAACTCTCTTGGCAGTGACAAAAAGTCAGTCATGGGAATCGCCGAACATTGCACAGTGGCATTATTATCATTATCATCATTAACATTTCCCAGCAATTTCGTTTGGTGACCCTCCCTCTTCTTCCTGGTTACTTATTCTTTGGGTTTGCCCTGCTGCAACGTCTTGCCTTGAACTTCACTCGCTTGGGTACACGGAGGAAAAAAGTATCTTTTAATTTATACCATAGAAAACAAGTAAGAAAAGCTAACTTCGGGCGGAACCGAAGTTTATATACCCTTGCAAATAATTTGTTACTT
>JAEIIU010043245.1:0-25580 GCA_018874675.1 Drosophila baimaii
TGACTCCTTCACTGCGTTGCAAACATCATGGCAAATTTATAATACCCTCTGCAAGGGTATAAAAATAAAGCTCGCTTCATAAACTCAATGGTTGTTGAGGCTTACGGCGCGCAGCTTTTTCGTTTTTACTTTTTTTTTTTTTTGACAAATTACTTAAATTACTTACGAGCGAATTATTTAATGTAAGCCACGAAAAGTGTGTTGGAAATTACCTGGAAATAAACAGAGAGAGAAAGAGAGAGGGAGAACAATTATTAGATTGTGGCTTTTGGAGAGGGTTTTCAGGGTGTTAGGGAAATTGGGAAATAATTCCCACACTATCCTTAGTTAGCAGTGCGTTCTGTGTTGATTTACTGCCTGGGCCACGGGGGAAATGGCAACTATCTATGGGGAAAAAATCGGGAAACATTTTCGCATGAAACATTTTTGTTTATGGCCCCGCCTTTCCCACCTCCCTGTTTCCCATATCCGAGAATTTATGAGCCTGTGCGTTGCATTTGTTTGACAAATTCGCATTGTTTTTTGCCGCCTTTTTGGCCGGGGCAATTTTAGAACATTTTCCCGCTGGCGCTTTTCACGCTGGCCACCTCGCTTCCCGCCTCTCTCTCGGAAAAACTCCCTCCTTTGACATGTTTTCTGTTTGTTTCGGTTGAACAATTAAACAAAGCAAAATGCAGACAATTGAAAAATGCCATCATGCAGCAAGGGAATGTTGTTTCTGATGGCCATAAAATGCGGTCAGAATTGGATAGCCGGGGCCCATAATTAAAAGCCATTTACAAAGCGATGCCCGCCCTGCCTATCCCGCCTATCCCCGGGATAGTATCCCGCCTGCCAATAAATATGCAAAACACACACAGGCATTTCCATATCGATGCCGTACAATAATAATAATTCCATCAAAGAATTATTGAGGGGCATAGTCACGGCAAACATTCGTCAGTCGATGTTTGCCCTGCTGATGAATTGAATTGAAATGGAAATGCGAATGCGAATGGGAATGTCGATGCTTTGAAGTTCATTAAACTCGGCTACGCACAAGATGCCCGCCCACGCATAGTTTTCGAGGGGGGCAACCTGGGGAATGGACGTGGAAATGGCGCTGGATGGGGTGCGGGGGGGCTTTGTTGCCACTTGACTCCGCTCACGACGCACTTGGGCATTCTAAACATGATTTCTAGCCCGCGGCAAGTGGTTGCTTGTGCCTCTCTCTCTCTCTGAGCCCTCTCCACTGTATTTCTGGCCAGCAAGCCGCTCGATAGGTGTAAGCCCCGTGTACGTCCAGGCACGTACTTTGACATAAGCTGCCATATCGGCAGGCCGGCTCCCCGGAAGCCTCACCTCTGTCAAGCAGAGGATGGAGGAGAGATATCCAAATACACAGCTGCAGTCATAATAATAGCCCTTGTAAAATGCCTTTAAACAAGCCCCCCCCCCCCTTGGCAGGGAGGAACGGGTGGTTTTACGACCTAATAAATAAGTTATTATCATTGTTTATTAGGTGTCCCCACCATTAGTGGTTTGCTTTTGATGTTAAACCAAAATTCGGGCTGTAAAAGTTGGTCAGAAAGAACACACTTACTATTCAAATTATTATTTACAGCCATTAAATATTTAAGAAAATTCTGGTAATGGATCGTAGAAAAGGTACTTAATATTTTATGTAAAGTATTACAAATATTAAGGTTGGAAGAACATTATGCGCTTAGTGCTATTTTTATCACCACAACTGTGTAAAAATAGAATAAAAGCGGGATGGATGGAGGGGCGGAGAAAGAGACAACATTTAAATTAAACAGACAGCCCATCTCCAGCCAACCTTCTACCTTCTACCATCTACCACCAATAATTCCCTTTGTCTCGTTTGCCCATTTCATTTTATTTCTATATAAGTCGCCAGTTCTTACGTTCTTACCCTGCGTAGGCGTTTGGAATTTTAAAATGGCCCGATATTTGTTCGGTTCCCGGCCGGGTTCGTCGGTTCGGTTAGGTTTGGCGGCAAGTTAAGGCCAGGACGTGCCTCTATTTGGACGGTAAACATTTCATAATAAATCAGGAATGCGAAAATAGCAAGCGGATTTAAAGCGAGAAAATAAGTTAAGAGAGAGAGAGAGAGATCGCCAATATTTTATGGCATTTTTCGCCTACGTTGTTGCACGGCATTTATAATTTATTTACATTTCCGCTCGCATTGGCCATTATGCGAAATTGTGCTTATTAATAATGAGTGGGGCTTACAAATAGGATTACACACCCCTCGGTTCGATGTGTGTTAATTATGCAGCAGCAGCGCTTAAACACTGCACTCTAAACTTAAAGGTTACGGGAGTGAATGTATTTCAGGCTCATTGAGCAGGACGAGGCGGTGGGATCGAAAAGCACTCAAGATGCGATGGCAGCTCACAATATAAACACAACATCGATTGATGCAAAATGCTTTTGCACGGCGTCGAGGCGTTTATGGCATCCCTCGAAAAAATGCCAGAGACTCCTCCTGCGTCGCCTTCAATGCCAGAGTATCGAATGCATTCGAAGGCAGCGATGTGTGCTCAATGCAGGAAGTGCGTTCAACCCGCTCCAAGATCCAGGCTCCATCCACCTCCACTCCTTGCAAATATGTAGTTCAAAATGTACCAGTATTTGCATTCGCCCCGGCTTTCCTTTTACTTTTCCTTCACTTTTCTTTGGCGCGCGAACACCTGAAAACTGTTTGCGGTGTCTGCAAATATGCCAAGCATAAATACGCTGATGATGGATTCCACTTCCCCGGGACAAGGGGACCCTCCCCTCAAAATACAATTTAATACGAAAATAATGTTGCAACATCGGGAGGAGTACCGGGCGAGTGGAGGGGAGGCCACTTGCAATTTTAATAAACTTCTCAACGAGGCAACAGCGGCAGCATGGAGCAGCATGGAGCAGCAACCGGCGAAATGAAATAAAAGAAGAATGAATCAGTAGCAGCGGCACTTGAGACACTGAAAAGGCTCCCCATAAATGAAAATTCACTTCACATAATAATGCGAAATTGTAATTATTTTGTCCGCATGCCAAACAACTTGGGCAACTTGCAGGCGGGAGCGGCAGAGGAGAAGCGCCAAAGGAATGCGGCACCGATTGAGTAAAAGAGCGGATATCCTTCTTAAACCAGGGGCATAATCCATCGCAACGTTGTGTCAGTTGTGTCGTCACACACTGGGGGAAAAAAGGGCATAGCTACTTTAAATTGTATCTTTACTTCTTGAGAGTAAAGTAAGAGAGAGCTTGAACTAAGTTTAGGCACTTCTCTGGCACAGATCGATATACAAAACATAATATATATTTATCGCGCATATTTCACAATGATAAAATATCGATTTAAATATTGATTTCATCATCAAAAATCGATTAATATTATTATTTATTAAGGAAAAGTAACAAAACATTGGGAATATAGCTCCCAAAAACTTCAAACTTAAGAGGAGTTTTAAAACCCAATGAAAATCAATGTGCTATGCTTTTTTCCCAGTGCAGACTGATAGGAAAAGCACTGAAAACGAGACTGAGAATGAGAGCAAGGGCCAGACAAGTGGGCAGTGATGAGTAGGACGACACAATGCCACAATGCAATTACAATGGGTCAGGCTGCAGCATCAGCAGCACAACAGCATCAGCGGCCACATTCAGCTGCAACTGCAACAGCTTCCCATTGCGTGACGATGGCAGCCTTGGGGCACGATGCCACACATGCGTCCACATAGGTGGACAGTCAAATTGCCTACACACAATGGGCGGCCGGCCGCTGGCCCCTGGTCCCCCTGATGCCCCTGATGCCCAGAATATTTTCTGCAATTCCGCAATTATTGCTGCAATCGCTCTTCCTCGGCCGGCCGGTCTCTCACGCAAAAGCGGAAATTTTAATTTCACTCCGGCTCGCGTGCTCTCGATTCGCCTGGGCCCGTAATGAGCGTGGAACACACTCGTCTCTGACGGACTGTCAGGATGCTGAAATGGAGCTGCAGCTGGAGCTGGAGCTGGGCTGCATTAATGCAATTAGGTGCAGTCTCAATTTCAGCCACAGTCTGGAGAGCGAGGCCCTTGAAATGGGTTTCTGGGCCACAGCCCACTCCCAGGGGACCCCCGCGTCCTCCTCCTCTTCCTCCTCCTCCTCCAACCATCCCTCATCTTAATCGAATCAACACACTTGACAATGTGGCGTGAAAAATCTTGCGCCGGCATCAATTTTCATTTATGGGGGAAGACATCCAGTCTGGATGCCGCCTCAACCTGTAAAAGGTGGCCGCAAAATGAGCGAATACATCAGCAGCGGCAGGACTCCCCTGGGGGGGGGGAGGCGTGGCCCAAGGACAAGATGTATGCCACATTATCGTGCTGTGTGGCAACATAAAAAATTCACCAACTAATTTGTGCGAGGCGCAAGGACAACAAAATGAGGCTCCCCCCACCCAGGGCCAGGCCGCAAGCACACTTCCCCCTCCCGAACTGTCGCTAATTTTATGACAAACGACAGACAGACTCGGGGAGCGAGATATATATACATATATATGTATATGTATAGGAAGGTGGTGTGGTGGTGTGGTGGTGGCTCCTTCATCACCTGGCACATCGTACATCAATTTCGAGGGCAGCGACAGGAACGAAGCCGAAGGACATGCCTCATAATTCTTAACTAGCTGAAAGCAGTGGCAGTCGTCGTTGGTGGCCAGAGTCTAAGATAAATGGCAAATGGTTCCACAAATGGTCTTCTCTTCACCCAACCGAATCAGTGAGAATATTACCCACAAAAAAAAAATCGGAATCATAATTTATGGCAAACTCAAAGTTTTAAGGTTTGATTTTGATTGAGAAATGACTACCTTTTCATGTTTCTTTTGAAGTATATTAAGTTTAAAATGGGAATTTCTGTGAGGTATTCAAAGAGTTATCACTGACACTTCTAATATTTAAATTATTGCTTATTCTTCTTGATATTAAAAATATTTTTGAAAAGGCTAAACAATTGGTAAAAATCCAACACAAACTATATTTGCACTTAAAGCACTTCCGAAATATATTGATTGATAAATATTTATTGTAATAAAGCCGAAAACTGTTGACTAAAAACTACTGTACCTATATATATATTTTTCCCATATGCGTTGTGCACACACACACACACTCGCTTATTTATTCGTGTATTTTCACCTGGCAAACATGGGTCGAAGCGAAATAAAAAATCATTTACATTTAAATGAAATATTTTATACTTTATTTTAAGTATTTTCTCATGCATAAAATTGGCATTTTTGCACTCTCCACTCATTGCCACAACGGTGGCGGTGGCGGCTTCGGCTTCGGCGGTGGCCCACTCCAATCGGCGACCCTCTTCATCAAATTCCCCACAAAACATAACCTGAGCCCTGGGTCGCATCAAATACCAACAAGGACTCCGGGACGAGGGGCCAACTTCACCTTTGCCGAGCAGCAAAAAAAAAAAAACAGCAAAAAACGGAAAAAAAGAGGAAACGAAAATGAAAAGTGGAAAATGTATTTTCAACAAATAACCCACAAATTTTACAGCTGCCGTTTTCATGCGGCTTCGGCGCCCCAAAAAATATGTTTTATTATTTGAAAGTCAAATGGAGAAAATGGCCCCAACAACAACAGCCCGAACCAGAAGCAGGGCGGCCCGGGGTGGGCTGGAAAGTCAAGGACGTCCTCGCAGACAAACAAAGAGCGGCTACACAAAAAAAGGACAAGCCGCCATTATGGCGGATGTAATGGNAGTGGGGGGGAAGGGGGATTGGGGGAGGACGATGGGTCTTATCAAAGAGCCTACGCACGACCGATTGCGGGAGGGAGCTCTAGCTGCTCTCCAACAAAAAAAAGAAATCCTGGCGGCGGAGATAGAGAGATTGGAGCGCCTGAACAATTCCTTTTAATGATGCTTTAGTTGCTCCTTCTGCTTCCTCTGCAATTTGCAAACATTTTTGAATAGTTAATTAAGTGCGACGTGTCCTACTTAAGGTTGGAAATAAAGAAACTGTTGCTGAGGGCGAGCGAGCCATGCAAGTCGACTTGCAAACACTCTGACGGGAGCATGTACATATATATATATACATAGCTGGGATATATATATTGATTGGTAATTTATCTGCCGACACGTGTTCACAAATATGTAAATAAATTTACAGGAATTTCGCACACGTTTTAAAGCGCCAATTTGGGCGCAGAAGTTTCCTAAAGGAATTACCTACAAAGTCCGGGGACTTGCACAATTTTCGGGCTCACTCAGCTAAATTGCCTTGCCAGGCACGGGGCGAGGGGTGTGGGTGGGGAAGGAGGTCCTTTGCGGGTGGGGTGGGCGTAGCTGGGCGTGGCACTTAAGTACGCACAAAGCGTCTGCTTTAAGTGCCTCGAAATTATGCACAAATTTCAATGGTATTAGTCAAAGTTTGATAATGGCTTCGACGTCGCCCTCGTCTTCGCCTTCGACTGGCGACTGGCGACTGCCACTGCGAAGGGCAACGGCCAAAAGGTGTGCGCCATAATTGTTAGCCTGTCTGACACTTGATCCCCTCCTTTACTGCCTCGCTGCCACTCCTGCCGGCGCTGCTGTAAAATGTTTTAATTTTTCTATTATTTCAGCTGAAGCAACATTAACCTGCGGCATGCTGGGGGGGTAGGAACTCATCAAATTAGCAATTGTTGCATATTTCCCGGGCCTAAGCTCTTTGTAATTAGAGCCGCCTTCTGTTTCGAGTTCCAGCCACCTGCGGGGGCAAGGGACGACTGTGTTTCGGGCTCCCGGAGTTTCTAAGGTCCTCAGTTCCTGGGTTCTCTGGGTTCCCTGAGTTCCCTGAGTGCCCAGATCCCGGTCCAGATCCATTCATTCACGGATGGTCTAGACGGGACATCGAAGTTGCCATGGGGAAGTTCCTTTGGCGGCTCACAAAAGCCGGCTATAAATAATTTAATTGCCCTGGCCACAAAAGGGCAGGCCGGCGAGGAGTGGCCCGGGGCCCCGGGGCCACTGCATACTAGAGAATATGTCAATAAGCCCCGGCACAGGCCATTGATTATTTACACAAATTATTGCGTTGCCCTGGCGAAATCAGCGAAGCGTTCTTCAAGATGGCGACACGAGCTACAAACTCAAACGCAACTCGAAGGCCGGAATCCGAAAGCCGAAAGCTGAGAGTTGAGGGCTGAAAGCCAAGCCAAGTCAAATCAGGGCCAAGTCTCATCCCCCCAGGAAAGTGAACTTCCCCCATTTGTACGGGGGGGTGGTGTTAATTTTGGGACTTAACTCGCTGAAGGTGCCAAGCGAAATTCCTAAAAAGCCTGATTAAATTTGAACTGGCTTTAAGGCTGCCATGGTTTTGTTGAGCATTTGGAATTTTCGATAATAAAAATACAAAGAAAACTTGGCTTAGATTTTAACATAAATGAATAGAAATGACTTTAGTTTAAAGATCTAATTAAGTGATTTCCTTTAATTCAAATTTAATACTTTATGTTCGCCTTGATAACTATCTTAGCCCTTGAGAATAAATTTAAATTTAAATAGTAATATGTTCCAAAGATAAACTCCTAAGATAATCATCTCCCTCTGGCTCTACTTTCAATTTCAATTCAAACTAAATGTAAATAATTACTCCACTTTAAACTGCAGCCCCAGGGCTACATTTAACCACATCAGCAATACATATTAACTATTTGTTTGTCCTAATATGACTCGTTTTTATTGCATGTTTCGCACTCATTGATTCGATTTATTTGCTATTTACATTACAAGCAATCAATTTTTCAACTCCGCTGGCTGCGCATCTGCAAATAATTGTGTGCAAATGTTGAAATGAATTCGGCTAAAGATAAGCAAACATGGGTTAAAAAAAAAAAACACACCCACACACACACACACACAGGGGGAGGAATACAAGTGCCACAGGTAATCCAATACTGTGGCTATGAATGGGCAAAAAACTCATTTCGATAAGCGGAAACACAAAAAACCAGCTGCAATTAAACGTCACTTCAAATGGAGAGTTGGTTTTTGGGCGAAATAATGGGTAACGACCCCTGGAGTGACCACTAATTTGTTATATCCTTAATAACTAATATTAGTTCTGAAATTATCATAATAAATAACTAAATAATAAGCAAAGGAGAAAATCTCCCTTAAACTTTATCTAAAATTACTATTTTTTTTTTAATCAAAGGCAATGCCTAAATACCCCTATAGGTTCCCTAATAATCTCCCCCTTTTTCGAACTCACAATTACCTTAATCACTGGAACAATACACCTCCGGACAACCACAAGTACCGTGTACATCAAGCAAAAAGGTGTTGATGGTATAAATAATATTGTTCTGGTGTCAGATTCAAACGCTTTACCTCCTGCTGCTGCAAGTGACTGGCAGAAAAAGGAAAAACGGAAAAACGGAAAAACGGAATAATGCAGACACACAGACAGAAGGACAGACAGTTGCCAAATTTGCAGGTCGCTTCATCGCCCGTCAAACGGGCATCTCCTGCCCCTCCTTCGCAGCTCTGGCAGTGCGTCCTGCCTCGCTCTTGGCCTTACCGGGTCCTTCAGTCCATCTGACAGCCGCCTGTTGGCGCCGTGTTTGTGTTTTTGGCCTGACATATCATCATACATCATATTACACGCACGAGCTGTGCCGGTCTGAGCCGGGATTTTCCCCGCGGATTTGGCCAGACGAAAACGAAGTCGCAATTAATGTCAATAACCCGCTCATTATGCGGTGTGCAACCCTCACTTTTTGTTTTATTTACTCTCTGTGTTGCTTGCCTCCTTTTGCATTGCTCTCCCTTGCTCTTCAGGGCAACAATATAAATTTAAGTTTATTTGTGGACCTGAAATCTACATAATTGCTGTCGCCGCCATAGACAACACAGGCAATAAAGCTGAAGAAAGGACGCGAGGCAAGGCACATAATAATAAGACTTTGGCAACAACAATGAGAGGGAAAATGGATGGAGGGGGAAAAAAAAAGGAAAACCAGAGGGGGCTGGGGGGGCTGGGGGTGGCAAAAGGAAAGTGAGTAAATAAAAAACGCGTAAAGTGGGTCAGAAGTGGCAAGCCGCGTGCAGCGGGGAGAAACGGAGAGAACGTTGCATACTTCAGGGCTGAAACTGAAGCTGAAGCAATAAAAGCCAACGAGCAGAAGTCCGTCCGCTGCTGGCCGAAAGGGGGGTGGCATGGGTGGGGGGTGGCTTGCCTGGCAGTACCAGAAATTGAGGACGCTTCTAGCCTAGGCCAACACAAGCTGTGCGTGCGTTTGCACTCCGTGTTTTGTTATTGTTCGACTCGCCATTGTTATTGTTGTTAAGCCATTCCAGCAGCACTGCCAACAACAATGACGACACTTTTACAGTCACAACAATAACAACGACAACGACAACGACAACGACAGCGGCAGCGGCAGCGGCCACAACAACAAGAACAACCCTAGCAGTGAGCCATATTTACCCACAACAATGGGCCATGGCCAGTCAGCAAGCCAAAGTTGGCGCCTAGATGGCGTCCATCAACTCAAACATTCCCCAAACACACACACCACACACATGCGCGCATGGAAAACCTGGTTGCTCGCCAAAAAGTCCCTGTACGATTGCGTCTCCTTAAAGCGGCTTAAAGCCAAGTCGGCGAACATTAATTACAGGAATGAGAGCGCTAAAAGCTTCCTTGAGAAGGCGAGCCCAGCAACCACATGTGGCTGCTGCTCGAGTGGCAAAAATTGTGCGAATCAGCGGGCCTTGAGATTTCCGCTTGCAATCGGGCGTTTAAATGGCTGATACACAGCCAGAAAAAAGGGAGAATAGAAAGGGAAGAATATCAAAATATTTAAAGTCCTTGAAGTACATATTAAAGGAAAGCATTTACGCAAAATTGGATTACCCAGGAAGTCAGTACATATTAAAGCACAAAAGAGAATGCAAGAATTAGTGCTGTCGCCTTGTAATTTTGTAGCTGAATTTAGCCTTTTTTTTAGAGTTAAAAAGCTATTTCTTAAGTCATATAATAAGCATTTTAGCTTTTATTTTTCTCATTTCTAACTACTATATTCTGTTTTCATATACACACAAATTCAATATTAAAATATGACTGAAAGGATGCGAATCAAGGCTTTAAAGCCATTGTCTTGGCCTTTTTTTATAGCCTTAACATTTTCTTGCAGTGTAGGGGAACCCTTTCGGTAGCTAGTAGCAAGTAGGCAACTTAAGAGCGAAGCTGTTGCAAAAAAGTTGTGTAATTTTCCCATTTAAATGCATTAAGCTACGCCTAAAAAGCCGCCAGCAACAATTTGTATGCCAAACACTAACCCACACTTGCACACACACACACACACACACACACACACAAACACACACACACTCTCACTCGGATGCCCGAACTCTGTTTACTTTCATTTTGCATAACATTAGCGACAGAGGGACAGGTATCCAAAGTTGCCCCACCTTCTCGGGCATTTTTCACTTTCATCAAACACACACACACACGAAAAAAACCGAGAGAGAGGGCGCAAAAAACCGAAACCGCATAAAAATTGATGAGTTTCCTTTCCAGTTAGAGTGTGTGTGTGTGTGTGTGTGTGTGGGGGAGGGGGGTGACACACATGTCCTGCCTTAACCCCCGCCGCACTTTGGTGCATGCATTAGGCACGCTCTACTTAATCGCAGCGCTCATCAATATGTAAGAGTGCCAAGTTTTCCAAGTCTGTTGCCCCCGAGAGCAAACAACACAAAAGCAACAGCGGCAGCAACAGCAGCAGCAGCAATTCAGGAGCAACACAAGAGTAACACAAGAGTAACACCAAGCCAGCAGCAGCAGCAGCAGCAGCCACGTGGTGTATATGGTAGTAGTCCTGCGACAAAAGCCACGGCAGAAATCCTTGTATACAAATTAGAAAAGCAAATTGACGGCGGGCGGGGAGAATGGCAATGGGAAGTGGGTTCGAGATGGGGTTTCGCTCAGTTCAGTGGGACCGGTGACAGCACATAAATATTTATTAAAGACGAAGACACCCTCAGCGATATCCTTGCAGTCCTTGCAGCCTGCATTAATATCCTGCGAGTGAATGTGTGTGTGGTGTGTGCGTGATAAAAACGGGAAATTACCAAAAACCAACCCAAAAGCCAGCAAGCAACACAAGGTGCCGACAGCACAAACTTTGCAACTTTTCCAGTGGTTGCTCCCGAATCCAAAATCCTTTTCCCCTTTTTTGATGTCATTTTATGACGGTCCCTTTTTGGCCGAAGAGTGACAAAACTATTAGCATATGGTGGGGGCTCGTCCCACGCATAATCCTTCGCCACCCATCGACGAGCACTTAAGCATTGTAAAACAAGGCAATTTACCATAATGCAAAGGGCTCCCAGGGCCACACAAACATTTGAATAGTTGCGAAACTAGATAAAATAATGAATTGCGGTCATTTTGATAGCACAAGTTTCCGGGGTGAGGATCGAGGGCCAAAACTATTTTCCATTTGAAGCCAAAAGCTCTTGAGTGCTGCCTGCCAATCTGCATGTGAATGAAGTATTTTGGATTAGCTTCAAGTGAGCGAACAAGCTCTTAAATTTAATTCCATAAACATGTTCATAATGGCCAAATGGGGGATTTTAAGGCCCACTTGGCTGGTAATTGCTATTAAACAGAACAGGCTTACACTGAAGACTGATGTCTATAAACTGTGGCCAAAACATATAATGTAAGAGTAACTTTCCACATTTATAACATATCTACTTTCTACATTAAATTTCCGAAGCAAATCGCTTAAAAATCCCTACAAAATACAGCTAGCTTAGCATACCTGGCGACGTCACAAAATAAAATCAATACTGCTTCTCTTTTTTAAAGCAACCGCTAAACGGCAAGCTCAGGTGCAAAAAAAAAAAAAAGAAAGAAATGGGAACAGGTGAGTGGGAAGCTGTGGTGGCTGCTGGCTGGGCGGAAACTGACGTGAACTGACATTACATGCATTAGAAGCTATTAGAACGTTTCGAAAGGATGCGGCAGAATCAAAGGGGTTCGCGGGCAATGGGGACGAACTACAGGCATTCGATCCCCCGCTGATGGCTGCCGTAATCATCGGGGCTATAGATAGCAGAAGCTTCTCGGTGGCAGAGGCACGAACGGTAGCTGGAGCTGAAGCTACGGAGTCAGCAGGAGCAGCAGGAGCAGCCGGAGCAGTCAGGCATCCCGTGAAGCGGAGCCGGGGAAAAAGCAAAAAGTTGCCACGGCGCACACTTTGCCGTGTCATTGAACGTCGTAATGGCTTCGGTGCCCCATATGTGTGCCACATCCTTATGCACACTCACACTCACACAGCCAGCTATCCGGCGCAGGATGTCGTGTGTCTGTGTGGAATTTAAATAAATTAATACGCTGTATTAGACACATATTAGCAGAGGAAGGAGAAGATCCTTCGACGAGCGCTTTCCGCACTAGAAATCAGCCAAAAGTTAAAGGTGAAAGTGCATGTGGCATGCCACACACGGTGTGTTAGTTACGGATGAGTGCTCGCCGGAATGCCACCAGCACACATGGCCAGGAAACCCACTGGGGGGGAGTGGGGGGAAAAAACACACACACACAGCAAGATGGGTTCGGTAAATGGATGAGTTACACGAAGAAAAACCATAAATTTATGGCTTACACGGGGCTTTTTGTAAAGCCATGTAAAAAAATGTTTGTTTATTTAAATAAATTTATTGGTAATAAACTAAGCAAACTAAATAAGTATCTTTTGATTTAAAATATACTTTAAAGGTGCCTAAAAGTATGCTATGATTTTCAAATCATATTAACTTCTATTTAATGTCTTACTTGGTCTTCTTAACATCTTTTTTAAGTACGTATTTTGTGTATACTTTTTCTCTTAGTGCCTCTATGGAGGCATGCCAGCCAGCTGTTACTGAAATTCAATAACAAATGCATATTTAAGCGGCTCTGTAAAGTATGCAAGGCAGCGAAATAAAATGCGAGCTCTGCAGCTAGAGGAGAGCGAGAGAGAGATGGATGGATAGAGGGCGGGAGAAAGAGATAGACTGCCACCTTGGTTGCAACAAAATTTTAATGACACCACAAGTCCTAGCCCGGCGCTGCCGCCACCGCTTTCCCACTTTTTCCCCGCCTCATGCCGCCGCGGGTTGAAATTCCAATGCATTCAACTTTTTGTGGAGCAGCGGCAACTGGAAAATTATTTAATAGAGCTATAAATCAAAGCCAGAGGTGGCAACCCTGATTTTCCCCCTCTCTCTTTCTGTCTCTCTCTCTCTCGCTCTATATATAGGGTATACCTTGGAGACAAATGTCGTGCCAGGGGCAAACTTTTAATGAAGGCCTAACCTAAGCAAGCAAATATGGCAAAGTTTCTCGAAGGCGGCCCCGGAAAATGATTTCAATAATCAACAAGGAATGGCGAGGCACAAAAGTTTTTCCTCGGGTTCGGCGCTGGGGGGGAGTGGGAGTGAGTTTAGAAAATGGAAATTGAAAGGCAATAAGTGTGAGGAGCTCTCATTTTCAGATCATCCTGCATGCCGCCTGCAAAGTTGTTACCGGATTTTTTATATCCACAATATTCACCCCTACCCTAACCTACCCTACCCCACCACTCTAGTCGCCAATGATTTGCGAACGTAAGGCAAAAGTCAGGGCATTTTATCAATGTAAAAAGTTTATTATGCAATACTTTACGATCCCCATTGAGGCGACTTTATTTATATGCAGGCAAGTGCAATTATAGGGCCCCCTGGCCCCCCTGGTTTCGGGTAGATAAAATCTGCATTGAGATAAATATGCGCAAAGAGCAAACCAATCATCGATAAATTCTGTTTGACAACGGCGAGAGGAAGATCCTGCGGAGGTCCTGGGGCCAAACCACGAAAAGAAATCAATTTCCTGTGACTCGACTCCAAACATTCGACTCCATTTCTTGCGATTATCCTGATGTTTTTTTTTCTTTCTCTCTCACTCTCCGGTGGCTTTCTTTTTGTTACTGTCGTTGTTGTTGTTGTTGTTACGGCCTCGGAAGGACCTGCTGCTGCTGCCGCTGCTCCCCGCATCCCTGGCACATTTGCCGCCCCAAAAACTTGTCGAGTCGACTAAACCACTCAAGGCTATATGGCTATATAGCCGAGGACATGCCAAAGGAATATGTTTCCCCCGATATATATTCAAATGGCAGGCAGGGCAGGGTGTGTGTATGTGTGTGTGCGTGTGCCGGGACCAGGCTTTGTGTGTGTTAGTGCTTTTCACTTCCTATTACCAAGGTAAACAAAAATTTTATTACCTTTTTATGAGCATGCCGGAGTCACAATGTCGCAACCAGTTGGCAGTCCGCAATCCGTGACAGACAAAGAACCGGGGCTCTCGGAGTTCCAGGGGCTCGGGGCTGGGTGCTTCGGGGGGGGGTATTGGGGATTTGGGGGCTGGTACGTTGAGGGTAAACTATGCATAAACCATAAAAATTGGTAGTAAAAACGCAAGAGTGCAGAGCGAAGCGTCCTCGGCCTCCGCCAGTTGTGTGTATGAATTCCATTTGAACTGGATAAATTGAATTTGCAAATGACATCAGAGGCCCAGAGACAGAGATGCAGATAAGATACATTTGGACTCGGGCCTCCCTCCCTTTCTCTCTAGCTCGCATCTGATAGATGCAGATTAATCAGTTTAAATCCACGATGTGCTGGAGGGCTGCCTTTCATCTTGAGATACAACCCCATACAGTATACAATATGTGTGCGTGTGTATACCCCACAGAATGTCATGTGCCAAGCCATATAAATGGTCCGCCCCTACGCCCCGCCCCTCCCCGCACATCTTTAATTTTGGGCATTATCAAGGCTAAATAAATTTGCACATTTTGCGAGACTTCGGCGAATATCTTTATCCGCCAGATGAGCGCAAATAATTTACTTACTATGCGAAAATGAAGCAGCCGGAATAGTGCCATTTCGTTGAGACTCAACTACTCGAGTTCAAAAGCCAACCAGAATTTATACACACGCGCACACACACTGGCTATATATAGCTGATTCGCTGATGTGTGTATCGCCGCTGGGTAGCCAGGGTATGTCAAGGGTATATTGATAAAGTGGTTGAGGGAAACCAAAGAAACCAAATAAATATTTACTATTATATTCCCTACTTTACAGGGTAGCCTCTGTTAGACTCCCCCCAAGAAAACATCATATACTTTTATTTATCCATATCTATAACCATCTATTAGCACGCTCCAAGGTTGGCAAACAGCCGAAGAAAATAAGAAAACTTTTCATTGTTTTCGTTTATTGTTTGCTTTAGTGTTTGCCGATGGCTGGAGTTTGCTTTTGTAGCCTCTTTAATTAGTCACTTGTTTGGCAGCACTTTTTGCGAGCGAGAAGAAATATTTCACAAATTTATTTGCCAAAAATTATGTTGACTTCGCTCGACTGGCTCTACGCATTTACACATGGCTGAACGGACGAATGAACGAACCTACTCCTCCTCCACCTCCTGTCGGCCTGACAAGTGAATTATTTAAGAATTCATTTAAGACCAATTGCCGGGTTTGTTTGGCCAGCCAGTCAAGTGTGCCAAATATCCCCCTAATTGGACAGCATCAATAAACAAAACTGCAAACCGAACGCAGCAGCTAGCAGCAGCAGTGCTGTCAGGCTGAAAAATAGATAAAGCCAAGCCAAGGAGATCCCAAATTCAGATTTATGTAGCAATTTGGCCAGCAACAAATGGCAGGCGGCATTGGCGATGACACCGAAATTGCAGTGCAGGAAACACAGCGAGACCTTGAGCCACAAATCCAGCGCTAAATGTGGCAGAAAAAAACGCAGAGTTTTCCCCTCAAAAAAAAAAAAATATAAACAGCCTCTTGTGGCAACGTGCAGCAGCGTGGCATGCTTAAGAGATTGAGTGGTAATGAGTGGGGGGGGGCAGCAACATCAGCGGAGGATTCGAGGCTTCTCTGGCCCCTGGTGCTGGTGCTGGATGCTATTTGCTGTTTGCTGTCTCTGGTACTTGTATCTCGGGGGCACGAGTCGCTTGTCTCGGCTGTCGTGCTGGGCGGTGCTCCCCCAAGATTGCTGCAATTAATCAAAAACTCTTGAAATTCAGCAGAAAATGCAGCCACGCAGCTGAAAATGTCAGGAGGATGCAGAGGGAGAAATTGAATGGATTCTTAAAATGAATTTATATATAAATTTCCTATATTTACTTATATTATGAAGAGATCCTATTTAGTTATAAAACCATGTAAGAGTTTGAACTTTTATCTTAGCCATAACTATTCCCTGGCTAATGATGAGTTCCCCAATTTTTTCACTGCATTCAAAAAAGGTAAAGGGGGAGTGACTCTTAAACTGGACTGAAGGGAAGATATATGCCTGCACTTGTATCTATGTATCTGTGGAACATGTGTTTGCTGTTTGCCCAGCGGCTGGATGTAAAATTCTTTGTTTAAGTTTCATTTCATCGCGCCTATTAAACATTTTCTTGACGCCTCTTATTGCCATTGTATCTGTGTGTATCGGAGTGTGTGTGCTGGGGGGTTGGTGGTTCATAATTTGTGTTTATTTTTAATACAGCTGCTGGCAGCCCAGGCTCTCCACTCCAACCCCCGCATTTATGTTTTGGCTTAATTAAGAAAAATAATTAAAGCATGTTGAAACTTTGCAGATTCTGTTATTATTTCTTTAATGGCCGAGCGGCACTAAAAAAACAATGCGGGCATTTAATTTGCATGAAAATTATTGTATACAATTTGGTAGTGAAGTGAATTCCAAGGCGGCTGACTCAATGGCAAGTGCTCCTCCATTCATTGGATTCGCTCCGCACTCTGAGTTCTCTGTTCTAGTCAGAAGTTTTCCACGAACTTTTCCCTGACTCATGTGCAATTGCACTGTGGAACGAGAGCCGGTCTCATCCACCCCCACTTAGTCATCGGAATCATCTGCTGCTCTTGGCTGCCAATTGCTGTGTGAACCTAGCTGGAAGTACACACAAAGTAGCAACAATTGGGAGGCCAATTCAATGGCTGTGAGTCAACCCATCCGACGGCAGTCACATTCTCACGCAGAAGAAGCCGGCGAAGCTAAAACACATGTCAAGAACGGCGAATTATTTACTCGCACGCGTTGCCTATGCAAATTTAATTAGCGAGTAGCACTCTCTCGGAACAAATGGCATTTATACCCTAGACCTTGAGGGGAGTACATAGACTTTTGGGGTTGTATAACGACAAAAATATAGCGAAAATGTTCTTAAGTTTGTTATATTGGAATTTAAGTAATCAAAAATATTGCATTTAACTTTTAAATAGATAATTTCGATTTTATTCTATAAGGAGAGGAAAAGTTAGATATGATATATTAATAGATGTATAAAGAATATGTCGTACATTTTCATATATCGGAAATTGAATATCGAACAATATCGCATCGCAAAAGTAGATAATATCGATTATATCGCACAAATATAAAAATTGTATTTAATTTATTTGTTGTATTTCAACAACTATTTTTAAGCCCTATTTAAACCTGTTTTTGTTTTTTGTTCCAAGAATTATTGTTAAGGTTTTCTTAGTCGGAGTTTGATATATCAGGCAGAATATCGAATTATCGCTTTATATCACATATCTATATAGTATTTTTTTTCATCTCTACATAGACTTTCAATGGATCATAAAAAGCAGACTTATTTGTAAACACAAAATTGTATTTACTTAGACTCGTGTCCCATAAAAAGCTTCTAAATAAATCACGCTGCTTAAATGTTACAAAATTCAAGGCCTCTCCAAAAACTAGGTCGAAATAAATCAGTTCTTTCTTTTCAAAGAACAAGAAGAACCCCAAATCAGTTTGAAAAATAAATTTGGATATTTATATTCACATATTTTCAGATCATATAGCAGAGATATTTATATTACAGAACAGAATGTTTCTTTTTAAAAACTTAACTCAAAGAAATATAAAAACTTCTATCTCGTTTTTAATAGTATTCATTTCTTGCAAATTTTCCTTATTCCAAACATCTCAAATAATATTGAAAACTTGATGAAGTACCCACTACCCATCAGAGTTCCTTCTTTCCTAGAACTTATCCCAAATCACTTGCTGTAATCAAGTGCTTTTTCTGCAAATCTGAACTAAACAAAATCGATTAAATGATTCATTGTGTGTCGGCGGACGGAATCCATATAAATAAATAATCCAGAGCAGAGTAAGCAGCCTGCCAGTTAACCCCGTTGGAATTTCGAAGCCTTTTGTATTTTAGCCGACGCTCAAGTGTTTCGTCTTGGCAAACATCCCCAGTCCATCATCAGTCACCAATCATTAGTCTTTGTTGGCTATCTCGGTAAACATATATATATATACATATGTACATGCTTATGTGGGCAATGTGAATCATGTAGTTTTACTTTCGCTTCGATTGGAGGCATGTTCCGATAGTGATCCGCGGCAATCGATCAGCCAATCTCGGCGTAATCTAAAGAATTCCAACTGCGCCGTGCTCTTGGCATTTGCTCATCATCCCCGATCCCCGATGACATCAGCCCGCTCTTCGGTGTGTGTGTCTGTTTTGTCTAACAGTTAAAGCCATTCATAAACCAGTTTGCGAGTTTATCAAAAATAATATGCATACCGCCGAGCCGAGTGGATGGGTTATATAACGCAGCCGGAGAGATGGGCCAGAATACCATCATGATATCAGCCCAACGGCCAACGAAAAACATTTCGCGTTATTAGCATATTTCGAAGGCGAGGCGACAGTCAGTCAGTCAGTCGGACAGCCAGTCGGAGGCAGGTAGTTGAAATTGAAATTCAATTTCGTTTTCTTTTCAAATTAAAATTTGTTTGTGCTGGAATTTGAATATCAAATTATGTCATTTGTTTGCGAAGCGAAGCGTCCGACGTCGTCGTCGTTGGCTTTTGTTTATAAGAAAAACTGACGGCACAACGAAATCTGTTTATAAACAAAAAACTTGTTTCGGCTTCTCGGAGCGCGCCAAAAAGGCAAAAAAAAAAACAAAAAAAAAAACAGACCGAAACTGGCCACCAGAAACTCTCAGCTCAACTGGTAACAAATCTGCTGCAACTTGTCTTGGCATACATCTATATATATGTATATATTTGTGATATCTGCTCGGCTTTGTATATATAAAATTGAATTAACTTTGCCATCGATTTACTACGGACCAGGCATGACGCTGTTTATATTTATAGGAGTAACAGAAAACAAAAAGAAAATATATACAAATAAATAAATGAAAAAGAGGCAAAAGCTGATAAATCAGTTCATTGGAGTAACCAGTTTTCAGTCAGCGTATGCGTTTATTTTTGCTTTTCGCCTCGAATACGCTTTGCGAGCTCGTGAGAAATTCCCAAGTCAAAGCTCAAGACCGCTAATTAAGCAGAGAGTACGGCAGATGATGATGACAAAGAACAGGACTGACCCGAAAATGTGGGCCCACATTTAAGCACTGAGAGAAAATGACAATGAAATGGGGTAAATGTGGTAATATTTTTCAGTTTGTATTTATTTTTACAAATATCAATTTAGTTGATTGAAATAATTGGTGATATTTTCAAAAGTTTATATCGCTTTAAATGAAAATAGATATATTTTTATAGCATCCCTATTAATATGAATGCAAGATTCCGTGTATTTTGGTTTCACATATTCTAGAATTCATGTATTTCATATTAAAAATAGTAATAGTTCCTTTAAGTGTGAAATAATGTTATTATTCAATTTTAATCTCTCTTAAAATCAAACATTAATCACCCCACAGTGACTTCTAAAGGTCGCAGACCTCAACTAGCCAGCTTTTTTTTTTGCTTAATTTATTTCTAATATGTTTTTATGAAAAAATTACTTAACGAATCTTTAATTATTTTCCGTGCACAAAACGAGCTGGCAACTTATGTGGCATACACTAGCCGAGCTGCAGCTGGGGCTAACTGGCTCTCTGGCTGGGCCGTCAATCACAACGAATGCTGGACCTGGCCATAACGACTTCACAGTGCAACAGCACCAGCGGCGGCGGCGGCGGCAAAATGTTCTTTTTGGCCAACATTTTGCGAGGCTGCTGGTGGGTTGCGTAACCTTTTGGCCAGCCAGCCAGCCAGCCGGCAATGCACACCGAAATGCCATTAGAATAAATTACAATCATGGCTTTAATGAATTTCTGACGCCATGCACTCCTCACACACACACACACGACTGACGATGGAGATAGACGGGCCGTGTGGCACATGACTCATTAGAGCATCCGCTTTTGGCCAAGTTCCCCAGTGAGCAGCCATTGACTATTAACACAAAATAGGCAAAATGACTGCGACGGCGATGGCGACTGGCAGGTGTTTCGCCCGGCCGGCCGGCAATGCGGCATTACCATATTTAATAAGCCGAAAAATTATGCGACTTGAATTACAATTGGCCAATGCACTTCCATCTCTGCAGCAGAAAAACACTGACGGGAGATAAAGGCGGAATGAGAGGCATCCAATAAAGGCCAAATGGCCGAGAGAAAATATTTATGCAGCTGTTATGGCATGGCGTGAAAGCCCCAAAAGGACTCGTCGTCGTCGTCATCGTCGTCGTTGTTGGCCAAAAGGAATGATAATGAGAAAACAGCAGTGGGGAAAAATTCAACCGAAAAAAGGGCTGATGATAAAATAATTCAACGCTAGCCAAAGGATATTCTTTAACATCAAGGAAATTAAAGTAAAGAAAAACAGAGAGTCCCATTTAAATGTAGGAAATTTTTTGATAGATATTATTAATACAACAAATTAGGTTTTTAAAAATAAAGTAGAAAAGAAATGCTAATGCCGCAGTATAAACCTTTTAAAAGTTGTACAAGTTCTAAGTTTTACAAATAATACGGACCTGGCATTGTGATGTAAATATTATAGAAAAAAGTACTTTCATCCCCGTATTACCAGAAAGCCCCAGCCGAGTGTTAAGTCTTTCATTTAGAGGCTTTCTTGGTCTGTTTTCGTATTCAGCTTGCATAATAATTATAAATAAGAACCCAGGACTGCAGCTCCTGCTGCCAGAGAAGAGCAGCTTAGCTGGAGAAAACTCTTCAGTGGCAATTTCTTAGAGAAACTCCTCTTCTGTTGGCCAAAACTCCATATAGGAAAGGAGGGGCGTCTGCCTTAGTCCTAATCTTTAAGCCGCTTAAAGTTTCATGCAAAAACTCAATTTGCCACAATAACCTTCAGCCGGGGTGGCAACTAAAACTAAAACCAAAACAGCGAAGAGCCAAGGAAAAAGTGGCAAACCCCCTTCCCTGCACCCACACCCCCTTCTGTTGCATGCAATTTCTCGTGTTAACGAAAGTTTTTTGCGGCCAACGAAAAATTCGCTTTTCTTTTGTTTACTTTTGGCCAAAAAAACTAAAATAAAAAGGCAGAGAGAGAGAGAGAGAGCAAGCGGAAGGCAGAAAGGCCTGCGACAACATGCAATGGCAGCAGGACGACGCCAGGCCTAGGAGTCCTTGCAGGCACCCACTTTCAGCCCCCGCTCCCTCTTTGTTTTCTTTCTTTTTTTTTGAGCCTGTGCACGGAGCTCGCGTTTTCCCCCCTTGTCGCGTGTTTTTGCTGATATTGCCACTAAACGCTGAGGCATACTTTCAGGCGTCTGACTGGCGCGCCTACATGACGTCGCACGTTTCCTGTGCCAGGAGCAACACCAACAACAACAACAGCAGCAGCAGCAACAACAACTGGGCCCAAAAATAATAATAATAATAGGAGTAATAATAGGAGACGGGCCAACGGCCGCCGCGGCACTAAATTCGAAAATAAAAGGAAGCTCGACTCTGTCCTGTGTGCTGCTGCCTTCCCCCCCTCGGCAACTAGTTTATGAAAAGCACTAAACTTTGCCCGCTCTTTTTTGTTGCACAAACTCCCTTTTTTACTATGACTTTTTTGTGTAATTTTTTTTTTTAGTTGGCGTGGGAGTGGGTGTATGTGTGTGGCGTCGTGGCAGGTGTTGCCAATGTTGTTGCATATGAGCAGGGCTGTCATATTAGTCTGTTTTTTCCCGAGGAAAGTACGGAAAACTACACGTTTTGTTAAGGGTTATAAGATTGTACAGAAAGCAAGGTAATGAAGTTTATTATAAGCCTCAAAAAATTATATTAGAAATATTTAAAAAAAGAAAAAGGAGTTTCATTAAACGGAAAATAACTTATGTTCTTTTAAATTATATTAAAAACTTTTTGTAAAAAATAAAAGAAGAATGAATTGCATTTAAATTTTTAATTTATATTTGTAGTAAATCTGTTACTATAACTCCCCTTCTTTTCTTTTAATTTTAAAAATAAATTCCTTTCATAATATAAAGAAATAAATTGAAGTAGAGTTAAGAAAGGAATGTAAATAAGCATTTTCTATTTCAAAATCCCTTTTCTTTATTTCCCAAAAACACCTTAAAATATTTCTCCCTCTGCACTTTTTATGTCTTTTTCCTGTTGGCCAGGTTCAATAGTTAGTGGGATTCGCTTTATGGCCAACTTCTGGCAGCTGATTTTTGCACTGTAAATCTTTTGTTTTCAGCGCTGGCATATGTGTATGTGCCTCCTGCCTGCTGCTGTCTCTTTCTCTAGGCCAGCTAGCTATCTCTCTCTCACTCTCTCTCTCTCTCTCTGTGTGCTCCTCAGGACTCTCTCACTCTCGGTATCTTGGCCTCCTGGTGTTGGGTGTTATTGTGTTTGTGCAGTCGAGCTTGACACCCCAAAACATGGCCACAAAACGCCACCACAGCAGTCACTTAAGAGTCACGTCCTCGTCGGAGTCCCTGCGCCTGCTTCTGCTCCTGCTCCTGTTCCCTGGTCCTGTTCCTGGTTTTGGCCCGTGTCGTGCACTTGGCCAACGACTCCTGCCTGATAATGATCAAGGCGACCAGCCGTTAAAGTTGTGCCATTGTTGTTGTGCAACCGGAGTGTGTGTGTGTGTATATGTGTATATGAGTTGGGTCCTTGCTCCGTTTGTCTTTTGTAATTGCTCCTGAATTGATGGCGATGGCACACGGTGCCAGTGCAGGGAGGCAACGGCGACGGCGGCGGCGGCGGCGGCTTTCAGGTGAGCTTTGTGGCGCCATTTTTTGGCCAGCAATTTGCAAATTGTTTTGCCGACACACACACACACACTTAAGCAACTAAAACAAAAAGGATTTAGTGGCAGGCGCTTAAAGAGTGCCGAGCCCCAGCCCGAGCCTCCACTGCCCGCGACTCTATGACTCCATTAAATGGGGGAAAAAGGGGCTCCCTGCGTCGCATGAAATATGTAAAATATACCGTTGCATGGCCGCCGGGCAACGCTTCAATGGAAGGAAGCTTTAAAAGCGGCAAGGACTCGCCTCACACCCTCGTCTGGCACTAAAGTTATACAAATTAAAATTCAATTGTCTGCAGGCGGCTTACAATGTGCAGCCTCAACTTCTTTTCACTGCGAAATGAGGTTAGGCCGCTGCCGGGGCAGGGGAGCTCCAGGAGGAGATCCAGCAGGATTCACAGGATCCAGAGCATATGGCTGCAGGCGGCGAGACTAATGCAGTCTCAGGTTTTGCATGCAATTTGCAATTTGCACCCCTCTTTAAGCTTTAAGCCAGCGCCATGTCCTGTCAGTCCTGTGAAAGCCACCGCCGCCGCCGCTGCTGCCGCCCCAAACCACTTTCCATTTTGTAAGCAAGACAATGAACTTTCTAAGCCAACAACGCCGGAGGGTCTCGTGACTCGGGACCCGGGACCCGGGACTCGGGACTCGGGACTCGGGCTCAACTCATCCATATTCCGGGCCACTATCATGACGTCGTCATCCCGGCAATGACAAACCACAGTATCGCGTGCTCTCTAGTCTCTCTCTCTTTCTATCTCTGTGTGTGTGTCCAGCCTTGCAGTTGATGACGTCGATTGTTGATTGGGGAGTGCCCCAGGGTCTGGTCGGTCTGGTTGGGCTGGCAGGGGATGGTCTGAAATGGCCTGGGATGGTCTGCTCTGCTCTGGTCTGGTTCTGGATCCCGGTCACACCCCCATTTCGCTGCTTTTTCTGCCCATGAAGGGTTCCTGCTGCAGCCTGACATGTGGCTTGTTGTCTTTAGTCATTGCCACCCCGCCCGCCGACTGGCACGCCTCCTTTTGCTAAAAGCGGGGGGCGAACAGTGTTTATTTGCCGGCTTTGGCTCAGTTGCCTTGTGGTCCCATGAATGCATTTTCCCCCCCCAACTCCCAACGACGAAGCAGCACATGTTGTTGTTTGGCCAAGAAATTTGCATTTTAGCCAGCCGCCATCGCCGCCGACAGGACAATGCATTGACTCCCGATGGAAAAGTGTTTAAAGCATACTTAACATGGACTTCAAGAAGGACTTGGTAAATGGGTACGAACCTGGAAGAAAAAGGAAAGAAATGGCATTAATTTTAAGGGTTCTATTTATATAATAAAATATCTTTATTTATATTTTAAAAAGACATTCTAATGCCTTCTTTTAATAGGTAAAGTAATGTACATAAATGTGTAATCTAATAGATAAAATTTCCTATTTTAAAAATAGTTTTATGTACCTTTTCCTAATAGGAAAAATAATAAACATAAATGTGCAATCTAATGGATTTTATTTTCTTTTTAAAAAATACTTTCCATGGCGAAACTAAGCAACCTTAATCTTTCTGTTTTACTCTTAAATTTTCCTAAAAACTAACCATGTTTTTAGTCCCCTTTGTGTGTGCTTTTTGTTGCCCCGAAAAAACAATTTCATCAATAAATATTAAGAAATAGCAATGGAAAATATAGAAGATTGCTTGACTAATTGAATGCCTTGCGGGCCATTAATTTGTGCAAAAGGGAAAACAATCAAAATGTTGGGCCAGTCCCTTTGGTTGCTGCTCGATTTGATTACAGGGCGGATGGCAGGAGGAGCGGGAGGGGTCGAAAATAACACACAAAAATAAAGACAAACCCGGGGACATCAAGGAAAACAATCAAAGTGCACAGGGTTCCCGTTTTCACAAGGAAAACAGGACCCAAAAAACGAGAGGAAAACAAACAGAGAGGACTCCGGCGTCGGACATCGAAATGGACAACGTCGCCCATGGACTCGTCGCACATCATTGGCGATGTAATTGAGTTGAGGGTCGAAGCTCGGCTTTATTTGCACTCGGGCTTCATAATTTTCGACTTTAATAAATATTGCAGGAACTTACGGCCCACGAAGGATATACGTACGTATACGTATCCCTCGCTGTCGCCTGTCGTCTCCTTATCCCCCTGCGAGCCTGTTGGCGTTTCTCATTACTTGAGCAGCGGCAAAAGCCTGCAGGACACCCCTCCCACACACACCCCCACACACACACACACACACAAAAAGCAACAACTGTGGCTGTAATAGAGTTTTCGTTTTCGCGCTCGTTTTCCTCGAGTTTTCCTTTTCTTTCTTTTTTTTTGCTCACAGCTGTGCTTGCTTTCCTTTCTCCCCCCTTTGTTGTGATAAAGTTGCGCTGCTTTTTATACCCTTGCAGGGTATTATAATTTTAGTCAGAAGTTTGCAACGCAGTGAAGGAGTCATT
>JAEIIU010043248.1:0-11326 GCA_018874675.1 Drosophila baimaii
TATGTATATTTAATAATCTATATAGTTCAGGCTTTTCTCCAAAACAAATACTTGCAGGCAGAAAAGCCTGGGAGATCTGGGGAAAATATACACCATACACTCGAAACGAGGCCTCCCCGACTTCCATCCTTCATTCGAACTGGAAACTTCGACTCTCAGACGCAGCCATTACTCTTCGTTCTCAAAGCACCCCCTGCCCAGTCCGTTGGCCACACACTTGAGCCCCTCGCCACTTTAAAATGAAGCGGCAGCGGCAAAAAAAATTCACACTATAAAATCATAAATTACGCCATTTAAGTGGGTCAAATGGAGGCATTTGTGCGGAAGACACCCCGCTAAGGGGTTTTCCAGGGGCTACAGGACCAAGAGGATACAACGACTGCGGCGTTTTCCATGTTACTGGGTCACTGCAGGCACACACAAATTGCGGTGAGCGAGGAGTGCGGGGAGTGTGGGGTGAGTGGGGAGTGTGGGGTGAGTGGGGAGTGTGAGGGGGGGCTCAATATAAATGAGCAATGTTAGGCCCCCTGCCCAACCTTCCCCTAGGCGGCCATGTTGTTGTTAAGTAAAAGAAGCCGCAATAAAACAAACGAAAAATGGAAAGCGAAGCGCTGGCTGGCAAATGGAAAATGGGAAATGGAAAACCGAACGCGGACACTGACGACGTCATCGTCAATTGTTTGTTGTCGTTGTCGTTGTCGTCGTCGTCGTTCGTTGTTATTGTTACTGCCGCAGTGGCAATTATTGCAAAACAAGAAGGCTGCTTGTCCTCCGCCCCCCCATTTCCACCACCCCAATTTCTCGCCACTGCCACTGCCTGCATCGACCTTGTCAGCATTTTTCGTCGTCTTCTTCGTCTGCTGCAGTCACGTTGACAATTTTTCCAATTGCAGTTTTCCCTGCCAGCGGCAAAAACTTCGCCTTCAGCCGTAATCAGTTAACGGCGGGAGGGACGGCGGCGGAAAGTGGGGGGAAAATGGGGCGGAAAAGTGAAAAAAAAAAAAGGAAAATGATCACCGAGCACCCAGAGCACCTAATCAATAATGCCTTCAATGTTTGCCCGAGTTCTTTATTCCGGATACCCTCACCTGGAGTACAGAGGGTTTTGCAATCTCAAGTCCCTACGTTAAAATTAAACTGATAGCTTTATTTAGAATTAAATTTAATTAAAGTATTATTCTTATTATGCGGTTATGATACTGTGTCAAAGTTGTCATTAATTAAAGGTTTCACTTAAGCCCCGAAAGAGGCAACCCTAGGTGTCCCTTCCTTCGAATTTTTTTGTAATGCAAAAAGGTAAACCAAAACAATGGTCGCAATTCGCAAAAAATAGTTCCTCGTCCCGGTTCTCCTGTAGAATTTTGAATACAAAGCCTTAAAAAATATATTGCATTTTCCTAATGTACCTATCACGGGGCATAAACCATGCAACTGAAATTTGTTTTTTGGTTTCTGAGAAAAAACCACAATGCACCAGCAAAAAGAAATACATATTGTGAGACCATTTTACCCACTCGACCTGTAATGAGAAAATAATGCACTACTTAGATGCCATTTAATGTATTTTTTGTATCGTACTAACGTTTTGCCTGGTATTTTTATTAATTTTTTATTATTTTAATGCACTAAAACCCCGAGTGAAACCCTATGGATGCTGTCAAGCCTCCAGTGAAAACTCAATGAAGTTTATATGCAGTGTCATACCCGTATAAGTATCAATAATATATAATAACCTGCCATTGCCAATTACGCTTTGCCTAACATATTTAAATTAATTTATAGAGTATCCGAGTCTTCGGCTTCTCGGCGCTTATTTTCCGAGTGCACACTTGGCTGCCGCAGTTGGAATTTCATTAGGCCAAGCCGAGGGGCGGCAAAATCGGGCCAAAAGCACAAAGAAGTCGTGCTGCGCCCCCCCATGGGTTCGCCTGCATGTCTCTTCCCTTCCCTTCCCTCATATGTCACATGTCACGGCTGACTAAAGGGAGTTGCGAGTGCCGGGGTTATGTGTCGCCGGATTTACATTATTTCTCCCAGTGATTTCCCCCCGCCGCTGCGCCCTTGACCCCAATTGATGGTAATTTCAGCTTACTTTGTTCCCCTATTTTCTTTTTTTTTTCGTTCTGATGAGCCAGTGCTCCCTTTGGTGGAAATCTGACAAGAGACCCGAGACATGAATTTGCATGCCAAGGGGCCCACATACTATTATATAAATATATATATAGATAAATAGGGCATATCGATCTGAGGGTTAAGAAGGAGCAGGCACTGGCTAAGTGTAAAATTGTAAATTAGCTGAATAATGTTATGTGAAATAGCGTTTGCTTGTATTTATTACTTTGTGATATTTACACACAAAATAGTACCTTGTAAAATTCGATTGTTCTATTTTTAAGCTATGTATCCATTTGAATTGCCATTAAGTAATCAATATTAACCTATAGCACTCTTCACACGTAATATATATATATATTTTACACGACATTTCCTGTTTTGAATCGGCAGAATATTTTGCTATATCTTTTTTCTATTACAAGATATCATTTCCTTGTTTGGCCTCATATTTGGAATCCTTTGAAGTGCCAGCCAATTTGTTAAAGTCCCTATAAAGCAATGCCATTTTCCCGAAATTTATTTCAATTTTTATTGAGTACATTCAAGTGTTTTTAATGCCTCTGTCCATTTATTTTGAAGCGTTTAATGTGGCTTAAATTTCGCATCGACCTATCTGCCATCTCCGTCTAAATATGCAAATGCAAATGATATATGCGCTGTGTGTGTGTGTGTGTGTGTGTGTGTGTGTGCTTGGCCATATATAAGACCGATATCTGGCTCACTAATCTCAGATACAAACAATATATTCAAAAAGCGACCTAGATCCTTGCTTAACGCTCGCAACAACAACAACAACAACAACAAGGATACGGCGATAATAATAACAATGCTGAAAGAGAGAAGAGCGAGAGAGAGAGAGGGGCAACAAGGAAGCGGGCTCATAGAAAGAGACGGCTCTATGTGTGGTTTCCTCCCGCCCAACTGGAAGTATTTCAGAAATTACACTCGAAATGAAATGTGTGGCCAGCAATTGTTTGCTTCACTCTCCATTTTCGGCTTTTTGTTTTCCGTAAAGAGGGCAAAGAAACCAAAACAAAAAAAAAGACCGGAAAATGTCAGTGCAAAGTGCGGACTGTAGCTCGAAAAGGGGATAAGTGGGCGGGCCAAAGGGGCATGGCTCACATGTGGTGGTGCACTGCTTTTGAAAGCCCTTCAAAAAAAAAGAAAAAAGGAAAATAGCGAACCAAAAATAGCATAGGGAACTCTAACAGTCCATTGGCATACTTTTAGCGCCACAATAAAGCATTGCTTAAGACATACTCTCAGCTGATAACGGCAAGGATTTCCTTGCGGGGAGCCTAGTAAGGTCCTCTGCCTATATTCTCGACTACAAATTACGGATACATATAATATTCGAAGTTCCCAGCTCCCTGCTCCCTGCTCCGCGATTCCCGTCATCGTCAGCCAATCGAGATAATGACTGCCATTCAGCCCCAAAATAAACTCCATTGCCATAATTTGGCCACTTGAAACCGCGATGGTCTGAGTGAGAACATTAAATTAATTTAAGTGGCTCACTTGCTCACATCCAAACAATTGTCAGTGCATTAATGCCAAGTGCCGTGAGAGGGAGAGCGTCAGAGTGGGAGAGCGGGTGAGCGGGAGAGCGGGTGAGCGGCACCAAGATGGCGGCGATGGCGGCGATGGCGGCGCTGGCAGACGGAAAGCGGATGCGGAAATGGTTCAAGTCTCGACTGGAGCCCATTGCCATTCCGCCATGTGTTCGCTGGGATCCCTTTTTTTGGACTTGCGATTGCCTGCAATTGTAGTTAGCTTGGGGACATGAAAAAAAAGGAGGAAAAAAAGGGAAAACAGAAGCATAAAATCAAATTACAAACTAATATTACTCACAGTGCGTTTACTTTTCCGTATCGTTAGTTTTCACTGTCAATTGACAAAAGAACAAAGATGAAATGGTTTTTTTTTTTGGGGCTGTATGTTTGAGGTTCTCGGTGGGGGGGTTGGAAACTGCAGCAGTGGCGGAAATATAAAGCAAGACAAAAGGAGCGAAAAATACACAAAGGACAAAAGCGGAGCAAAGCAAGGAAAGCAGCCGGGGAGCAGCGACAAACATGAGGCAAGGGCAAGGGGATGTTTGCCAGGGGCTGGCAGAGAGAGACCGATGAAGGGGGGCCATCAAACAATGCCAGAAATAATGTTTCGAAAATTGTGTCGACGTCATCGATACGCAAAAATGACGTGGAGACCTCGAAAAACAACAAATGCCGTCGGATTGTTGGGCGATTATACATATATATATAAACATACATACATATATGATAAGCAGGGTGCCACAAGCTATGTGCTAACATTAGAAAATATTTTCTTGCCAAAAGAGATATCTTAAATAATTCACTTAATATTATAAATATAGGCTTTAGCAGTATACATATATGTATTTTATAGTTCAATCATTTGATTAGTATTCTGTACTTGGTTAATAAGTGTATGAAATTCGGCAGTCAGTTGGGTAATTTATGACATCTACAGTACAGGGTATTCAAGTAATTGGCCGTGTGACTTTTACCATAATGTTCACATAGCTTGTTTCCTATGCGGCTTGCATGTTCGTTTGTTGTTTCTTCACACACACACACACACACACACACACACACATGGACAAATAAGTTTATATAGCCATGTGTACAATATGGAATCATGGCCAGCAGGCATCAAAAAATCACGTATACGTCAGCGCGGCCAGGGGCCCGCTGCCCGCTGCCCGCTGCCCGCTGCCCGCTGCCCGCTGGACGCTTCCGGCGACTGAAGTCGTTGAGGCTTATCTGCTTTTCTGCTTTTCTGGTGTTGATGTTGGTGTTGCTATTGTTGTTTCTGTTCCATAATCGCGAGCGCCATAAAAAACGCATTGTTTATGCGACGTAATTGGAGACCGCCGTGGCAAGCAACCCCAAAACCCAACCCCAACCGAAGCCAAGCCACCCCATTTGGCATTTGGTCATCATCGGATCTTCGGTACGACCATTTTCAATGCCATTAAAAGCGGCCATTGAGCGCGTGGCCATACGAAAAGGGAGTGCCACGCCCATCCCCCTGAGACGACCATCGGTCCATCGGCCCATCGGTCCATCGGCCCATCGGTCCATCGGCCCTCTTATCCCTACTACGCCCATGTCTCCACTGTCCAGTGGCCCCTCTCCATGTCCATGCCCTGGCATGCCCCCCGGGAGCTTTGCACGCTTGTTGTGCGCTAATCCTTCGCGTATTTTATGCTGTTCACTTGGCTTGGCAAATGTCCCAAAAACCCAAAAACCAACGCACACAAAAAAGTGAAACATCCCCGAGAGTCCGACAATTTCCAGCCTGACCTGAACAACAATAAACAACGGCAGGGAATATAACTTTGCAGGACGACAGCAAGGCAGCAGAGCAGCGAAATCAAAAACAAAGAGTCACACTTTCGGTGGCCCAACAGTGCGATTTAATTTCGGTGAGAATAAATTATGCCAACTACAAGAGAAAAAATGTAAATCTGCAGAACATTCGTGGCATTAAAGCGCATAATAGTTTTTGGATTTTAATGTTATTTATTTTTATTTATTTTCCCTAATGTGTTTCGAATGTTATAATTATTAATTAATATTTTTGAAGACTGCCTTAAAGCAGTCTCTTCGAATTTAACTGACATGGCCGTGGGCCAGGAAGCCACATATACAAATGCCAAAATTCGGCACAATTATTTCCATTTTCCGCCTGGCTTAATGCTGCCGAAACGCACTGCACAGTGAAAAGATCCATCTACAATTTCGGTTTCAGTTTCGGCTTATGTAAATAGCTTATCAAGCCAGAGCGAGAGGGCGACTGTTTGCCGGAGAGAGATAGACAACTTGGCAAACAAGTTTTGAAGCGATTTTCGCTTTAGTTTATGTTGGCACATAATTTCTTCTTCCCCCCGCCAGCCATTCCTTCTTTTTTCCGGACTTTGCTGGCGTTCTGCTGGTTTTTTTTCCCCCGTCTGTTTTTTGCATAATTTTTCGTTTTTGGCAAATATTTTGCCAGGCAGCCAAACTTTTTGGCCACACACACACACACACACGCACGGGACTCGTCGAAAATTTCAAATTAAAATTCTGCAAAGTTTGCCTTGTCCGTATGTGTGTGTGTGTGTGTGTGTGTGTGTTTGGGCAAACACTGCGCATAATTTTGCTCAAATCTTTGACAAATATTTTCACATGCTAATTTCACGTGAGAGCGGCCCAAATACCAAAAAGGCACACGGAACTTTGTTTGTCCGGGACCCGTCCCGACTCCCCGAGTCCTTGGACTCACGCCCACCGCCCACCGCCCACCGCCCACTCTGCCGAGCCGGGCAAATGGACCAAAGGATTTATTGTTGCATAATCAAATTCCTGGAGATAAAACAAGCCAAGAAAATTGTCAGCGTTCCTCAACTTTTAACGCTACGAGTATCTGGAACATTTTTGGTTTGGCGCCGAGGAGCGTGGATGGGGAGGGGGAGGCGGAGCGGAGCGGAGGCGTGCCCTGAACTATTCCCAAAGTTGGCAAGAAAATAGCTAAGATACTTGTCCTGCAAAGTGCCCCCAAAAAAAGCACAGAAATTAAGCACTAAGCTAATGGAAACGAAGCTAAAATTTGAAAATTTTCAAATACCGTTTAACGCGTAGGAGTTGAGTAAACACGAAGGCAATGCGATAAATGTATTTAGAAGTAATATTAAAGAATTTAAAGTGCAAGTTACTCAGTGAGCTAAGTACAATGATTAGGCCAGATAATGGGGTGTACATGTGTACATATATCGAGAATATCCGATGATAATATCGTAGTTTCTTATATAGAAATTTGAAATATCAAAAATATTGCATTTGCATTTGCAATAAAATTTAACATATATCCGAAACTTTTATATTTTATTTATGTGTTTTACCGACTATATTTAAAAGATCTTTATTTGATATTTTCTTTATATTTTTATACAACAAAAAAATAGTTTATACTGAGCTTGTGGTTTTCTTTAACACAGTTTTGTACATCGAAACCGAATATCGACTTATTGCACAACGTTAAAATATTGATATTGATATATTTTGGTCTCTCTTTGGTCAAATATTGATTTAGTATCAATATATCAATATTGTCTGCCATGCATAATTAAGATCCCGTACATCCCTTGCATTTTTCTTCGATTTAATTCTGATTGTGGTTGTGTACCTATTTAATTTACATTATATGTTGTTACATTTTGTGTCCGGAAAACTGAAATATATTTCATATAGAAATAAATCAGCGAGACTGGGATTTATTTCAATTTATCCGCCGCGTTGGCCGCCAAGGAAACCCTTTACAGCTTCTGGCCAAATTCTCATTTCCCGTTGCGCGACTGTAATTACAACACGCACACACCTTGGGGGCATAGCGGCCGTGTGGCTCTTGGGGTTTTCCATGGGTTTTGTGAGGGAAGCAGAAGCGACTTGGGGGGCGCACTGAAACTTGTCTATATTTCACTGGCTTCGACTGGCATTAAAACTGGGCCAGAAGCATTCCTTGAGCCCGGCAGCAAATTACACGAAACCCCCTAGTCTGCTTTCCCACCCAAAATAGGTCCCGCGCCCGCCGCCGCCGCCACTCCCCCACGTAGTTAAAAAACTTTTCGTTTGCAATTTTTCTTGAGCTGGCAGAGCCATTATTTCTGGCATTTAACCCCCGAAGCACCCGCTGGGCGTTAACCCCCAAGCGGCGCAGTGCAAGTGTGCAGTGTGCAGTGTGCAGCAACGTGCAGCGTCAACCGAAAAACTCTTTCATTTCCACAAGTCGAGGGTAAATTTAAATGCGGCTTCGTCTGGTTTTTCATTCGTTTTTTTTTCGGACTTTTCACGATTTTTTGTTGGCCTTCTTCCTTCTATTTTTTGGGGGCTGCGGCGCTTTGGGAGTGTTGAGCCACCCGAACTTCGGCACCAGCTTCCGCACAGAAAAGAACCCCAAAAATGTGGCAAGAAAAAACATCTGTCAGGGTTAAAACCTTGTCTGGGTCTCTTGGAAAAAAAAGAGGGGGTTAAGCCCCTCCACAGAGAGATGACTGACAAATCTAAAGGAATTGGACTTTTGGATTTGTGTCAGCAAGGCGAGTCTCCCTGCCCGATCTCCGTCTGTGGCTTGGCTTGGCTCCTCGAACTTGTGTTTAATTTTTGCTTTCAAAAACACGACTTGTCGCAGAACGCATCAATCAAGGGACAAAGATGGATGTGTGTCCACCAGTCCACCAGGATTAACCAAGCTCACGTCAGCACCATCGTCCCTCGTCCTTCGTCCCTTTAATTAGCCTGAAAAGAGTGAGGAAGGGAGAGCGCCAGAGAGAGAGAGAGTGGCAGAGAAGGAGAAATCAGAGCCTTGGCCAAAAGGAGCCAAGTCATTCTCGATTTCCAGGGCAATTCTATTACCAATAATTGAAACTTAAGCATGCCATTAGCCTTTGCTTTAGTTGGCTCCCAGGACACATAAACACACGCACATATTAATGGGTATCCCTCCCGCATCCGCATCCGCATCCGCATCCCCACCCTGGCCGTCGTCCTTGTAAAAGGCGAAGCGGCGGCAAAAAGTCCCAGACAGACATTAGCATGTATTTTTATCATTTATATGCATGGCAGGCACATGAAAGTCATCTTTATTTTATATACCCAACTTGGCTGGCGGTGGGAGATGGGGAAAGTTATGCGGCGAAATAAAACGGGAATGGTATTTGCCGGAATACCCTTCGAGAAATATTTCGATTTGGCCAGGAATTTGAATTCTTCGAGTTGCTAAACGATTGTGCGGTGGCAAAAAAAAAAAAGTGAACCCAACCGGGACGAGTTTGATATTTTTAGAAGGAAAAGGGGAAGGAATTCCGGAAGTGTATAAATAAATACTGGACATGTCATTAAAAATGGCCTTGTTACATTTATTATTATGCGGAAATGTAATAAAAAATGCACTCAACTGACTTTCATTCAGAAATAACATAGTAAGCTGCCAAGCATTATCCTTTTTCAAACATATTACATATATAATGCAGGCAGGATAGGTAATGAAAAAAAATATATATATTTATAATGTAACGCAAACTGATATTTATTATATATTAGTGTTGGCTTGCTGATGAGTGATTGAATAAAAAGGAGTTATTTTCTAAGCTAAACTTAATTAAAGTTAGCTCTCTTGTTCATTTTTCCCCTTCTCTTCTCTAGTTACTCTTCCTTTTTCACTGTTCTGTCAGAGTGTTGCTGATCACCAAGAATGCTTTTGAAAACTAATGTTATGCTATATTGTTAACCATTTGTAGAAGAATCTTCAAACTGCAAATATATCATGTTTGTAAGATATATAAACGTATACTATTTAGTCGTTGAAATGCTGTACTCTGTGGGTCATAAATGTATGTGTAGTAAACAAGTGAGCACTGAGCAATGAGCATGTTCACTCAAGTGAACAAGATTACCCAACGCTATTAAATATATGGCATACTTAGGCAGGCTTTCGTTTTTCGTCAGGTCAGGTCAGCTCAGGAAAAAATTATTTAAAAAGTAAATACGTACAAGATTGATCTACTGATGGTGTGATATAAACATCAAAAAACCAAGGAGTAATCTATTTTTTTTTCTTTTGAAGATAAGATCAAATTTGATGCCCAAAAAGGCATTTACTTTCCATTTCGCAGGGCAAACTTGCACGTTTTTCGAATCGAAAAAGTTTTGTGAATGTGAAAACGGAAGCAGCGATTTTTCGTTTTCGAAAATGAAAGAATCTTGTGAAAGCGAAAACCGGAGCACGGTTGATTATTATATTTCTATGATAATGTATCATTTTGTATGAAACTTTGGATTTGGCCCCAAAATCACTCTGTCAGCCAACTGATATGCCTCGCGAAAATCAGGGTATCGAAACTGCAGTTTATTAGGTGAGAGGGGCAACCGGATAAGACGGAGTGAGGCCGTGCAGAGTCAAGTGGTGTGGACTGAAGTGGAGTCCTCCTGAGTTACGACCGTTGCGACAATAAACCGGCTCTCGCCGCCGTCGTGACGTAAGAGATTTTACGCGCCCATAAACATTCATAAAACATTCTTGACCGTAACTCACATAATCGTGTAATCTTGTTGCACGCTGGGTTTTGTGTTTCATTAAATAATTCATTTAATTTGATTTCAGTTTTGCTTTTTCCCCTCGTTATTCCTTTTTTATTTGCGCTGGCAAATCGATTAGGAATTCACATGTATGTATGCGAGCTGCGATACATAGGATGCTAGGGAGTGTGGAGTCCAGTGGCTTTTATATCCGATTGTATCCTCCTCTCCAATCCTACTATCGAAATTTATTTGGCAGCGCTTTCGATGGAAATTCTCTCTGGATGAGTCCAGCATGAGTAACATTGCTGTAATCCCCCACCGACGAAACATCCCATGGCAACCGTACACTGCAAAACCCATTTAAAAATACCAAATGTGCAGAAATGAATAGGATTATAGTCAGTAGAAATTCAAGAGATAATTTTTTATTGTTTAAATAACATTGGACTTGAAATATTTTATAAATATCTATAAGTACTCGATTCAAAGTATTATGCTACTTTTAGTTAGAATGAGATCGGTACGGTTATAGGTACGATAACAATAAAATATACTATTCCGATCAATACTAAATACAACAAAATATTATTTTAGTTTCAAGAAATACCATTGAAATACCATGTTTTACATTTACTAAAATAATTTAAGCATTTAATTGATTCATTTGGCGTTTCATTCTTGTATTAAATATGAGAAACATTCAAATGGTCCTTCATTGTGATATTGTTTTTCCTTCTTAAATATTCGATTAATATTTATTATGTGTATACATATATTATTATTTATTAGTTAAAATGTGAACTTATTTTAACTAAACATATTCTTAATTTAAAAAATCTTTTAAATATTACGAGTCTTTCAAAATAACTGAAAAATGTGACTTTGCAACCACACGTTTGGATTTCAAGCGGTTTTCGCCTTATCAGACATTTTAAAATATACCAGGTTGTACTACAAAACAAAGTTTTCAACAGATTTTGAACTAAAAAAAAATAAAATAATGTATTTAAAACATCATAATAAAGGTGGAGCAATTTTACCTTCTTCTGTCTTATATTTTTTTGTCAGTGAATTGCACCTATATATATATATTGATGTAGTACCTCTCCTCATATCGGTTTACTCGCCTCCAA
>JAEIIU010043252.1:0-12175 GCA_018874675.1 Drosophila baimaii
ACAAATTATCTGCAAGGGTATATAAACTTCGGCTCCGCCCGAAGTTAGCTTTTCTTACTTGTTTATATTCCATTGATGCGAGTTATCATATAATCCATGATCTGTTTATATTGATACCTTTTAAAGCTGTTTATCGCCATGAGATGCCTCTGATATGTATTTTCCTCTTTATTTAAATCGAATCGAAACTCGCTCTTCTGCTGCTCGTTTTCCCCCGAAAGATGTTGCCCCATGAAAGACGGCGGCTTTTTTTTATTATTTATTTCTGGTCAACTCTTTCTTTCACTTGGCCAAGGCAATCCGTCTATTTCTCCTTTTCCACATCTCAACCCTCTTCCTAAACTGGCTTTGCATGCTTGAATTTCAACTCGATTAGTGTCGTTTTTTAATTCTCTCTCTAATGTGAGCGCAAATATAGGATGGTTTTTGCTTAGAGTTTTCTTTTTAGTGGAAGCTTAGCTTTTTAAAGCCTGGCTAGGAATATTATTATTTTAGTTAGGAGCAGATTTGTACAAGAGTTGTAACGAAAAGAGAGACTATAAAGACTGGCAAATAATAAAAACTGTATATATCAGCCGCAGTCGTGATCTAGACAGAAAGTGTGAACAAATGTGACAGCGGCGTCTAACCATTTTTGTCTCCTTTTTGACGCCAAATTTCAGTGGCATTGTTTTTATAACATTTCAAGGATTGGCAAGAGCTAAAAGAGCCACTAGGCTTGGAAGAATTAGTATCGACATCACCAGCCGCATTGATTTAGTCTTTTTTAACTTTTCCTTTATAAATTTCGATCTCAAGATGAATATTTTATTTAATTTCATTTAATTAGTAGAAACATTAAAAGATATATAACGTTAGCCAAGTATTCTTAAGCTTAAAATGTATTTAGCAAAGAATTCGATTAGTAGCTTCTTTGACAAATTCTTCAATCTTTTCTTCTCTCTCTCTCTCTTTCCTCGAAGTAGTCAATGGTCTAATCTTCTGTACAACTGCAGCCACGGTGGTGTGGCTTGGGGATTGTGGGATTAAAGATCCAGAGACACGCTAATAGGGCTGGCCAACACACATACTTGGGGGTACAAGAGTATACCTAAAAGTATGAGACGTGAGAACCTTTTAACAAAAAAAAAAAGATGAAAAACCTGGGAGGAGCGAAGAATCCGGAGAACGAGAAGAGCCCGAAGAATATACGCATTTCGCTTGCCTTGTGCATGCAATCAATTTCGAGACTTAAACTTACTCCATAAAACCGAGCTTTTGTATTTCATTTATGCCACTGCACAACCTCGCTCTCTCACTCTCTCTCTCTCTGTCTGTCTATGTTGTTTCTTCTCTCCATTTCCCACTTTTTCCATGAAATTTCCCACAATTTTCCTCGAACTGGAACTGGAAAATGAGTCTCCATCAAAACGTAGCCGGGCAACGACAACGAAAACAAAAAAAGCAACTTTAAATAGCTGCTTTAAACCTGAACCCCTTTTTCCCACTGCCTGCTGCTGCTGCTGCTGCACTCCCCCATCAACGTCTGAAGCCACTGCCAGAAATGCATCCGAATTGATGTGTGAAAACATTTCCATTTTTCCCAGAGAAATGCTCTGCAAGAGCTCTAGAAAACGGAGACAAAGAGAGGGAAGAAATTAGCATAATTGACCCAACATTCTCAATGGGTAGAGCAGCCGGTAGTTCAGAGTCTGAGGAAAATGTAATAATATTACTGGTCTTAAAGCAGTGTAGAGATACATTTTATAATCCTAAGAAATGTTAATAAACATTTCAATACTACATTTTGTCCTATGGCAAATATATTATTCAATTATTCAATATTGCGACGAGTTAATTGGATTGTGACTCATTTTTGTTTTGGATGGAACAAGAAGCACCAGAAGACCCAAAGGCTGAAGAATCGGAGAAGGTGAAACGTTCTTGGCTGGTGAATCATCAGCGATGATGTTGTTGATCATCATATTCGAAAAAGGAGGAAGTAAGGGGCGGGCCTGAATGTTTCGTAACCGTTAATCGAAGCAGATGCTGGATTCTGCCTTTTTTCTTATGTTTATCTCTTTGCCAGCACATCATCTATGATGTAATCGCAGGCCTTTTAAGACGGTAGCAATGTTTTTAGTGGTGCTTAAATAATTAAAATTATTGTAAGAAATTGATAGCATTTTTATTTGCATTATTTTTTAATTAAGTGAAATTGTTTTGGGAGAAAAAACGCGTGCTAAAAGTCGGTTTCTATCCTCACTGTGGCAATCAGATAAAATCCCTGCTAATTTCAATGTGAGAGTTAACTTTAACTGAAACCCAGAGACCCTATCAAGTCTTTTTCGACTCGGTAAAGTAATAACTTATTTTTGATAAAAACTGAAGTAAAAGAGTAGAGCCTACAGCTGTGTTGAGTACTTAACAGCACTCTGTTAGTCTTTCTCGTTGGGATAAATTATAAGAGGGCAGAAAACCGTTTCGCTTTTATTGGAAGTTAAATGGTAAACATCTTTTTCAGTCAGATATGTACAAATCAGGGACTTTAACGGGGAGGGTGGAAACCGTTATTTAAAAAGACATAAATCAGAGGTTTTAAAAATATCAGGTGTTTATTTATTTACCAGTTAATTTATAGGTGTTTTTTTTTACAAAACTGATAAGTTTGGCTGTAAGTTTTTAATAAAGAAAACCCTCAGTTAAGTTTTAACTGAAACTTGTTCGACAATGTAATAAAATATGTGGGTATTTTTACCATGGGTTTTTTTTTTAACCTTTGGTTTCTTTTTTTTTTTTCAAAGAACTAAGGGTTAACAACCAAGGGTAGCCTGTTGGCTGTATTTGCTGTGGTCGTGGTGTGAGTGTGTGTATGGGACCAAAGTCAAAACCAAAGTATACCACACACACGCACACACACACACTCACCTCAACCCCTACTCTTAACCCCAACACGCTTTTTGCGCTTTGCCTTTTTGTCGTGTAATTCAACGCTTTGAACTTTAACGCTTCGTTGGGTTTCACGCATGCAGAATTCAAATGCTCTTGCTGCTGCTGCTGTGGCGGCTCTTGGCTGTTGTTGTTGTTTTTTTTTTTACTTTATTATTTTATTTTTTGCTGTTGCCATGTAAGAGTGTTTTTTTTTATTTTGTCCCAATTCTGTCAGTCAACTGCAATCTTTTTTCCAAGCTCTCGTATTTTTGTGGGTGCCAAAGCGTTTTGTTTGGATAATGTTTAAACCACAAAAGGCCAAAGTCAAAGCAACAACAGAAATAGCAGCAACAACAACCACCACTGAACAAACCCCAAAGGGAAAGGCCCAAAACACACAGAAACTGCATCAAATTGCAGTTAAGGTCAAGGGCTAAGCCCAAAGTGTTGACTTAACCAAGTTATTTTTTTTATTTATACATACATAACATATATGCATGTGTGTATTTTTTTATTAACCTAACCCCCTTCAATAAAAAAACCTCATATGTACAAATGAATCATGTCGCTGGCAATATGGAAACCAGTTAAGCGAACAAGCCAAAGCGATTGGGGACTTGTGTTTATTCTGGAACTTGAGCAAAACGCTTCTGGGAAAACCTTTCTTTCCGCCGCCAAACCAGTTGAGTTACCTANAAAAAAAAAAAAAAAAAAAAAAAGAAAAAAATTAAACTACCTCAAACTACCGTTAGTCGACATATGTATGTATTTTTCCATGTCGTTTCTTATTATTATTTTGCCTTTATATTCCCGTTGCACATAGGGTATAAAGGTATTCTCAAATGGAGACAACAGCAAAAATATGTCTATGTCATAGTAGGGATATATGTACATATATCGATAGGAAAAGGTCGATATAATATATCGACAGATATATTGCACTCAATATCAAATCGAAAATATCGAAAAATTTGATATAACGTAATTTGAAATATCGAAAATATCGCATATACTGTTAAAATATCGAGAACTTCAATCAAATATCCAAAAATGTTACTTAATTTTTCCTTTTTTACCGACAATATTTAAAACATCCCTAAAACCAAATTGTTTATAATATTCATACATTTAAAAACAAAAAAATATATATTTTAAACTAAGCCTAGGCTCTTCTTTGATACATATCGATATATTAAACAGAATATCGATTTATTGTGCATATATCGCAACGATAAAATATCGATATTCCCGTAAAAATGAAGAAAAGAGTATCGTATATCGATTGTATATCGATTGTTTTTAACGGTTAAATGAAGATTCAGCTTGTTTTTAAGTGTTCTCTAGAAAATGAGTTCAAAAAGAGTGAAGTACCGGGTATCTCACAGCCGAAACGTACCGCAACTTAAGCTTTCTTGCTTGTATTTTTGTTGTTGTTGTTTTCTTTCTGTTTTTGGCTCAGTTTTAATTTTGATTTTTATGTAACCTCTTAAGCCGCTTAAAGAGGACAACAACGACAACAACAACAACAATAAGGGTTCGACCTTCGCCAGCCAGCTGCCACAGAAAGAGACGGCAAGACTTGGGGCAAAAAGAGATATATAGAGAGAGAAAACGAGGGGGAGAGGGAGAGACCCTCAATTAAGCACGAGAAATCATAATTTGTGATTGTTGCTACCAGCTGGATTTCCTAAGAAATTCCCATCTCTCACCGAGCAAAGAGGAGCCATTGTTAATTTCACATCTCCTGCTGCATATCCGCAATATCGAGAGCGACAATAATCATAAAACAACAAAAATGAAACATGAGATATTAATGAGCAGAAAATGATGTTTCAGATCCCTGATACTAAGCCAGACAATTTGCATTACAATAGCAATACAACTTTATTAAAAACAAGCTCTTTTAAATGTCATTTATGATCTGCATACTACATATTTTTATATATTTATTATATAATATTTTAAAATATAATATTTAATTACATATATACCCTTGTAGGGTATTTTATTTTGAGTGTGAAGTTTTCTACTCAGTAAAGAACCCTTTAAAATTTGTATATTCTTTATCAGCATCAACAGTCGAGTTGATCTAGCCATGTCGCGCTTGGGAAAGTCTCTCCGCTTGTACGCAAACCAGTCTCAGTTTTAGGGCTTTCTGGACACAACTTTAAAAAAGATTTTTCTGTGGTTTTTCAACATATTTCCATCTACTTTGAGATATTTCTTAAGATCTCAGTACAACAGTCAAATAGCTGCTTTTGGAACTCTGGAATTAACACTTCTCACCTGTAAAGGTTGGTTCACAACTGATGAAAGATTATCTATGCAACTCAACAAAAAAAAATAAGAAACATAAGTAAAAAACAAGAAAGAAAAATACTTAAAGAAATTCAAAACCCCATGCAAGGGTATAGAATCGTTCTCTTGTGGCTGTGCATTTGACTGAGACCTTTACTCCGTCGATGACACGTACAGTATGTATACTCGTACAATATGTTGGATGCGTGTTTCGCGCACTTAACCTTATCTACAGTTTTTACGTGTCCGACAAGCGGCGACAAAATAATTTCCATGCCAGGAACGGACAATGATTCTAGCCGCCAGAGAGAAGGAGATATAGGTTTGTCTCTGTAACAGCCCTTTTATTCCCTTTCCTCTGCACATATGTATGAAGTTGCCTTATTAGCAAGGTCAGCGTGCAAGTACGCCAAAAGGAAATCGTTATTTTTCTTCATTGGATTTGGTGTTGTGATTCTTGGCTCTGTCAATAAATTCATTTTGTTTGGCATGTGCCCCGAGATTAGCCCACAGCTGCCCCACAGTTGGAGTAGCAATGTTTAGTTGGTGTCTGCGTCTGAGAAAATGGGCGGAACTAGTTCAAAAGGAAGCCCCTAGGTGCTTCATTGTTTAATGAGCGTATAATTTTATGTTGAATGTTTCCACGATTTTTTTTATTTTGAAGGTTTACAAATGTATTTGCTTGTGGTTTTTAATGGGGCGGGAAACCCCAATACGGGTCTGACACTGTATTACAAATTTTTATTAATAGTTTTCCTTAAAACATAGAGAAAACAACTTCATTGCTTTTTTTGTGACTATGGTCACACTGAGAAAAGGTAAACATAGTGGTTTACTATTAGTAGTTGCCTTGCTCGCACTTACGTAAAAGTCTATAGTTTCATTTAACCCTCAAAATAATACTTAAATTAATATTTATGTATTTTTTTAAACAGTGTCATAACCGAATAATACACTTTTAAAAAAAGCAGAGCTTGTGCATCGGTTTAGCCCGCATAATCGTTTAGTTCCACTCTCAAGCTCTGTCAGAGAGTTTTACTCGCTATTGCTTGTACATGGCAGGCAATATTTTAAATTAATCGGTTAGGATTTAATCGAGTTATCTGTGTGGTAATGGAACCCTTAGTCCTTACAAAAAATATTACACACAGTCGCCTTTTTTTATTGAAATATTATAAAGAAATTGTATTTTGCTCATCATAACTAAACAAATTTTTGATTAATCATTTTATTTGCATTAAATAAAACCTATTTACTTCGATTTTCTCCTCTCAGTAGGAGTAGTTTAACATCAACAATATATAATATATACCTATACATCTTAAATCAATACCATAACAAATACAATCCTGTAACATACAGCCAAGTTCATACATATATTCCAGACAATCCATTACAATTCACGTAATGATACTTATCTCAAAACTAGTTCCCTGATCGGCCAACACAATAACTTCATTTTCGATCACACTACCTTCGATTTTGCATTCGCTGCAATCAACTACAGTCGACAGTCGCTAAACCAGTCAGCATGTCTTGCGATCCGGCTTCAAAGAACTCGCGGAATGCGTCTTATCAATAGCCAGCCAATCACAGTCAATTTGGTGCTGGATAAAATGCAAAAAAAAGAAAAACCTAAAATAAAATAACAACTGGCAGCTCAAGGATACCGAAAAACTGCTGTGCAGTCCGACAGAACCAACTCAAGTCAATTGGGGCTAAAACCGACAGCTGGGCGACTGCATAAGCGAATTGCTAAGCTAATTTATCAAAAATTAAAGCCGCTTAAAGCCAAATTCCCCCCCTCCAAAAAAAAGGCGAGCGAAGGGATACAAATTCAAGAAAGGAAGGTTAAAAGGGGTTAAAGTTAAACCAACTAAGCTAACGAGCCTGACACATTTTCAAGTGGGTGTCGATGGCCCTCCTGTTGACTGACTGACTGACTGAATGTGTCAATCTAGAGTGGAAAATGGCAACGGGAAACGGAGAGGGCAAACGGAAACGGAAATGGGAGTATGTGCCAAAGGATGCCACTGCACAGCATGTGCAACAGAATAGAAAGAAAAAAATCATAAAAAAAACAGTGGGTGCAAGAAGTTCACATACCTGGGAAAGTCATAAACACATATGTATGTATGCACGAATGTTTGACAAATACCTTTTTAACGATTGCTAATTAACATCCAAAATGGAAAACGGTTAACAACCAGACTTAAGTTTAGCTCTCCTACTGGCCTATACTACGTATGGATATGTATATTTGCATAACATTTAACGGTCGAACATCGTTTGGTGTTTTTAACGACAACACAAAATAAAAAGTAATATATTCAAACCCATTTATATTGATCAGTTCTATAAACACACATTAAAAGATGAAAATCGGGTATTTTGGGGCTATATATGTACAATTTTCAAGATTGATAACCATATAAGGTAACCTTAAACCGTAAGGTATTATTTAAAGCAAATTATATGTGGAAATCTAAATAAAAACATTGTTTGTATCGATATATAGCTAATGTATCAATACTTGACTCGAAGGTCGATAAAAAAGAACGATGTGCAAATAAATTTATATTCTGACTGATATATCCGATGTAATTTTAAAGATATTTTAAATGTAATCGGTAAAAAATAAAGCAGAATATTTTTTCGACAATAACAGAAAAATAATTCACGTTAAAGGCGGTACTTTTCAATACATACAATTCGATATATGAAACTTTCCGATATTTTTGATATGATATCGATATACATCCCTAGCATTTTATTGCACCCACTGTATAGCCTCTCTCTCTCTCTCTCTCTCGCCCACATTGCTATATCTTTTCTCCCACCGAGTGAGGACTTCTTTTGTGTTGTGACTCTGCATTTTGAAATCCTCGTAATAATGTCAAGTGCTTAAAGCCAAGGCAAAATCTCACCATCACACCAGCACACACTCTGGCAAATAAACAAACAAACAACAAAAAAATGTAAAGAAATTAAAAAAACATGTGCAAATAAAATGTAAACAAAAGAGGAGAAAAGAAAACAGAATGGAGGCAAAAAAAAAAACAAAAAACCAACAAAACAAAAGCAAAGCCACGCAGGACACCCGATTATGAACCTGTCCATGTTGACAACCCCTCGTCGAGTGCTTAATTAAAAGGGATATATGCAGATGCTGAGTGCAAACGCAAAAATGCCCAGCCTGTGTGCTAAATACAAACAAAAGCTGTCAGTCTGGAGCTGCATCATAATACTATAGCCTATAGCCACCGAAAAACGTAATCCTTCACTCTCCAGCCTGAAAAAAATGGAAAAAAAGTGAATTGAAACGAGTGCAAAATTTTTAAATGAATTAACCAACCACACGCACACACTCTCCACACACACAGTGACATTCTGCGTTAATCTCTGACCAAATTTGTCCACAATTAAAAACAAAGCGCGCGCGGCGCCCACGCGATTTGTGCGATTTTCGCTGTTTGTTTTAAGCTGACCAAAAAAAAAAAATAATATATAAAAATCGTTGAAAATGTTTGCGACATTGGGGGCTCTAAGACGCCTTAACAATTGGCACATTTAACGGAAATTATTGATGTCAATTTGCAAATTGGAAAGTGCTCGACGACGAACAGCTAACAATATCATAATCATCGCACAATGGAAACCAAATATTGTATACGCAAGTGGGTTTCAATGTGCGATTTGATTTGATTTATTCTGATAGCTGGTCAAACGGGAAATAAAACATACTATGGACAACAACAAGAAAAAAAAGAGCCAAAGAAAACATTAAGTAGAATTAAGGCAAAGAAACGAGACTTTTGATTCTTTGCTCGTGATGAATGAATAAATCAAAATAGTGCAAATCTCACTCAACATTTTGCTCTATAGATCTACTCTCTGATGCTAAAATCAATGCGCATAGTGTCTAAGAACTCTGCATTTGCGAAATTGATAAACCAATGAAAAATCTTCTCTTGGGATGAATGCACTATGGCGCATAATAGTATCCTAATAATGAAGAGATTGCGACTAGTTTTATTTGGGTTGTCTAGCAGGTACTTAACCATGGAAAGGATCCCTTTCTGTTTGTGACTTTCATCTGTCTTTTAGTACTATTCGAACTTCTTAGTTTTTCTTTTTCCTTGTCCTGGTTTGTGTCTTTAATATTTTTAAAAATATTTCCTAATTTTTCTAACTGTTTGCTGTTTTGTATTTATTATTTTGCTTACCCCTTCTGGTTTTTATTCTCCTGCATTCACTGGCAGCAGTCAGCAGCTTTAAAATAATATATTTGTTAATGTGACGCATTAAGCATTACTCCATCTCTTTCTCCCTGTTGGGCCTTTTGGGCATTATCCTCAATGTCAATGCACTGCTTGCACACATTCAACCTACTGCTTGTGTCGCTGCTTGGATTTGCCGACAAATTTAATTGTCACATTAGAAGTACACTGGGAGAAAAATAAATTAGAACCAGGATGTGTGAACCACAGAACAAGATAAGCTATGGCAAGTTAAAATTAAAGGGGTTTTAAAGTCAAGAGGGATGGAAAAACATACAGCCTTGTTTGTAGCTAGTGATTTGTACCTGTACTTTACTGTACCTATCAGTTCTATGATCTATAGAATATTCTGTTATAGTATATCTGTATGTATCTAATGAGAACATCGCAGATTGATGATATACATAATATAAAATATAATATATAAAAATATATAATATACTATTTCTGTCCAAGGACTGTGAAATTTTTACCAACTTTTTGGTAACATTTTTCCCTGTGTGGCATGGATTGTCTCTTGTCTCGTTAGTCCCCTTTCAAACAGTCAGTCAATAAAGAAAACTATTAGTTGGCCTGGCGTTAAATGTGAATGAAAATGGGGAATGGGGATATGTGGATGTGGCTGCGGCTATGCCTGTGGATGTGGATGTGGATGAGGATGAGGTAGAGGATGGCTATGAGGATGGAATGATGATGACTCCACTCTCTACTTCACTCCACTTCTCCGCACTTCACTCTTGGTTCATTGCACTTGCTCTCTCCTCCTCGCTCTCGCCCTCGTATGCATTTCTCCCTCTGCACTGTGCTAAAAGTATCCAACACAACACACACACACACACACACACAGCCCAACAACAACACTTAACTGCACTTTGGGCCCAGACCATTGCCATCAAAGGCAAACGTATATAGGAACAAAAATGCAAGGAAAAAAAAAAAGAAAACAAAACGTCAAAGATGCTGAGAGCGAGCACAGAAGAGGAATAGGAAGCAGAAATTCTTCAGTTCTCAGTCAACAAAGTGGAAGTTGCAAAAATGTTATTCTAAAGCCACCTAGAAACGTATAAGTATAGTATGGACATTATATATACTGCCGATATCCAAAAGACTCTCGAGACTTTTAAAATTTTTAAGGTGTATTTGCATGCAAAAGTTAACATATGTTTTGCAATCTGAAGTGTTAAAATTGTATATTTTTGTGGCTAGATATGTGAACAAAATTAGCATAAACATTCTTTTTAGTATTGGATAAAATATAACTTTATCTAAAAACATAGCTATTTCACTCAAAAAGTGGCTAAATTAAGCCACAAATTTACAATGTGACCGTGCAATGTTGACATTCTGTCATTGTTTTGGGCATCACTGATTTTAAACCGTTAAAACGGACAGCCATGTCTAGATCGACTCGTTTGATGATAATGATAAAAGAAATTATAAGTAGGAAATGCATCTCTAAGACTAAATACACTCCCTTTACAAGGATATAAACATTTATTGAATGTCTTATCAATTGTGTAAGAAATTAACTCCTTTGTTTAAAAGCTAAATTAAAAATGTAAGCTATAGTGTGGACTTACGCCATACACCTACTCTAATTTCCATACCATTGAAACGAAATTATAGATATTTAATTAAGGCAAATGGGAAAGCAAAAAACCTTGTGGTTCATTATGATGCGAATATTTCCCCATGAACATTTTGCCGGATTTGGCTAACTGGCTAACCTTTTGGCTAGAACAAACAGCACCCGCCTAACAATTTAACAATTTACACCTTGTTAACAAAACTTACCGCCAGTAAATTAAATGGCAACGAATAACGAAATTAGCTATTGCAAATTAGCTATAAAAAAAAAAAAACAAAATGCCAGTTGACATTGTTCCGCATCCTATTAGCATGAGAATGGCAATTGGAATCTGAATCTGAATCTGATTCCGAATCGGCATCGGCATCGGCATAATTGGTTTAAATTCGAGTGGGGGACGACTTTTTACGTTCTCATTGCGATTTGCCAATCGCCTTCTTTTGCTATTTGTTTGCTTAGAATTTGGTTTACATATTTGCCTAATCGAATGCGCTAAACCAACGAAGAAACAATCCGAAACTGACCCGCTCAAGCTGAAGGAATGGTAAACAACACACGCACAAGTTAAGCAATTAAAGTTTACAGTTTGCTATTGGAAAATTTCTCACTCCTCGCGGTTGTTTATTTAATTGAGCAAAGTAAACAAAAATTCAATCAGGCCACAAGAAAACAAGATGTTTGTTAAAAATACCAAACAAACTTCGAGAAGTCGAAGGCAGATCTTATAACATACATACATATAAAAGAACTGATAGAGTTAATGAATGGATTTTCTCTCAATTTCTATTGTTATCTTTATAAAAATAAAGCTTCGATAAAGCTTAAATTAATTAATAATCCCTAAAATAATAGTCAACTTTGGGGTAGGTATTTATATCGACTATGAAGTCCGATATGATATATCGGCAAAAATAGTTGGTTGACATATCTAATTTTAAAGCATGGAAATATGCCGAAGTCAAGGTTAAAATATCGATAATGTCGATAACATCATACGAATATACAAAAATTTTATATAATATATCTGTTTCTTTTTATACCCTTGCAGAGGGTATTATAGTTTTGCCATGATGTTTGCAACGCAGTGAAGGTGTCATCT
>JAEIIU010043256.1:0-20123 GCA_018874675.1 Drosophila baimaii
ACTTCCCCCAATGCTTTTTTTGGGCTTCAATTTTTTTGAAACCATAAGTCTTATTTGCGGTCCCTGCTTTAGATAAAGTAGCATTCGAGGTGTCGGGGGTTGTACAATGGACCCTCTAGGAGCGCTCCTAAATACGTACTTATCACACACTTGGAGACGTCGAACATGCCATCGTACAGCTTGTACGCGTAGCTGGTGTCCAGGCACTTCGGTGGCTTCTGGAAGGCCTCGAGCAGCGTATAGCGGTAGGTGTCGAGGCCGCTGTAGCGCTCCTGGCCCTGGTAGGTGAGCGGGAGAACTCGGCAGGACTCAATGGCAACGACGTCGAGCGGCGTGTCTGGCTGGACGAAGGGCGGGTAGAGGGAGTTGTCAAGGGCGCCGGTCACGTTGAACGGACAGTCCTCAGTGTCGTCCCAGGTACTTTGCGCCTGCATAACCACCTCGTCGTTCAGGGTCTCGATACGAAAGAAGTTCTCGATTCCGCGCTCCGGGCCGATGTTCACCGTGTACACCTCCTTCTTGTCCTTGAGGGCCTGTAGGGAGAGTTTAGCGAGGAGCAGACACTGGGGGAGGGCGGATTACCCTTAACACTTACGTTGTAGAGAACCCCGACATTGGCGGCCATGTTGGACACTTTTGAGAGTCCCTGAAGCAGAGGTCGGGTGAACTCCCAGAGGAAGTAGTATATGGAGTTGGTCAAGAACTCGTCCTCGGCTGCAAAGATGGCGTCGAAGCCTAAGGCCGAGAACGGTGCCTGGTACTTGAGCTTGGCCGCAGCCCCCAGCAAAACGTTGTTGGTGGACGTAATGGTCCAGTTGAGCACATCGGGGGCCACGCTCTCCTCGGGCAGGAACTCCACAATGCGATAGCGATGCTTGCTGTACTTCACGTGCGTCTCGTTGCGCTCCAGGATGTCGTTGAAGCCCACTATCTTGTACGTTATGGGTCCGATTTCCTGCACCTTCAGCCGCGTGTCCCGGCCGGATAAAAACGCGTCGGCGTTGGTCACGTTGAAGACGTAGTTCTTGAGCTTGCCGAACGGGGAGTTGATCCAGCTGTCCATGGTGGGCATTTCCTGGCGGAAGCGTACATGCTCCCTGGCCACCAGTACTCGATAGTCTACGCCCTGAGACACCACAAACAGGTAGACACAGCCGACGCCGAGGATCAGGCAGAGCACTATCTTCACCCACCGGAGAAAAGTCATGTTTCGACTGGCTTGGGCTTGGGACGGATGAACTGGGACGGAAGCTGAAAGCTGGACGCAGACCTACCCAAGACTGAATTGCGTCCGATCGGGAGAAAACACGCGATCCGTTTGAGTCGAATTCCAAATGCTTTCGGCAATTGTTTTACAATCACTTATCACCAGCCTAAAGCCTTCGCCCGCCGCCTCCTGCTCCGCGCCTGGTCCCGGGATTGGCTCGGAATGAAAACAAAGTGTATAAAATCAAATAGCGGAAAGGCTATCAGTAAGCCGCGCCGGGAGCTTATTCTGGTTTCCCCTGGGGCCGTCTGTGTGAATAACAGAGATTACGACCCACCTCTGACCCGAGCATAGAAATGACTCTAATCATGGTCCTAATATATGTTAGCATGCTTCCAGCATAGCCTCGGCGTCTAGGGGCGGACTGAGGAAAGCTCCAGAGGATTGCAGGCACCTCTCCCTGTGGACGCAACACGGTATGCGCTCCGCAGACCCCCTCGAGAGGGCCAGCCTTGGACGAGAGCAGGTGTGGATGGCCTGGTCCCGGAGTCTTGGTCCCAGGGGTTGCCTTATCAGGCACAGACAGTCCAGTCCGCCGGCCTTATCAGTACCGCTGGTAGCCGACCGTGCAACGAAACAAATGACTCGCCATAAAAAGTCTGGCCGGCTTCAGCGGGACGTTCTGGGCGTGCTGATCTCGTCCAGCGCACTGATATGCAGCCTGGAGGCGCGTATCAAGAGACAGCTTAATGGCCATGCTTCAAAATCCGGTCTGTCCCAAAGTTCGCAGTGAGCAGTGAGGCAGTAAAAGAACTATAAATTCGCGAATATAAATAATTAGAATTAGTGATCCTGATAACGCCCACCGTGGTTGGCAGTACCTAGATTTTTATTTTGATTTTTATGGCTCTGCTTTTCGCCCTAATCACTCTCTTACTTTTTATGGCTTATGACACCTGTAGAAGCCTGGGAAAGCTGTGAGCACGGAAGCGACACAAGTTGCTAAGGAAATAACAATAAGGCAAGGTCTTATATAGCATACTTTTGGGATCGATTATAAAGCCACTCTACCGCAGAAAACACTCGTTTTCGTAGCCAAATTGATATCAATTCCCAAAACATCGAAGTTCATGTCTTAGTTTCGAATAATAAATATAGAAATTATGAAGAAACTGCAAGGGAACTCCCCCAACTGAGCTCTCCAATGGTGAGTCTCCGCTAATTAATTTTCTTGAAAAGATCATGAAATCCTTTACAGCCCCAACCTGTACGGGAATTCCAATGCGTCTGCGAGTCAAGACTCTTATTGAGATTTAAATATACAAATGTTTAATATTATTTAAGGCTGCAGCATTCCTAAAAACACGCCGAACCCGTTCGGCATTAGCGTTGTACGTCTCCTTTAGGAACTCATCATAGAGGCCAACATGGCCCGCAAAACAATCATATTCGCAAACGGAGGCAGCTCTAGACGCTTATATGGAGGCAGAAATAGGTTTTGGTCAATTGTCTAATTAAAATAATATCGTAGTTTATTGTACACACATTAATGAATATAAATTGTACATTCAATCGATAGAATTATGTATTTATTGAATAGAAATTTGCGATGCGGGGCTGTCCAGCATTTTCGGCCTAATGAAGCACATTTGTATTCGAGGACGGAACTTTTTGTTTATTTGAGAAACGTTTCCAGCTTTGTGACTTGACGTGCGACGGCTCTCGTTCGTCCGGACATCCAATTTCTACGGGGGCTTCCTGTGGTAGGAGAGGAAAGCAAGTGCGGGATCGGCTTCTGTTTTGGTATAACAAGTCGAAGTTTGAGTCGAAGCTTTGAGCCTTAAAGCGATCACGACTGCTTCGTAAGACTACACATCAAAATTTTCATAACGATTACTTACAACGATAACCTACATACAATACAATAGATACAGATACAGATACAGATACACATACAAATACATACAAGTCTTCCCAGCTCCATTTCTTCTATACTACGGATTCGGATGGGAAGGGGAAGGGAACGGGAACGGGAACAGGAACGGGGATGGAAATGCGGGAGGGGGATGGGCTAGTCCCAGTTCCTAGCTACGGCTTACACTATAAGACACCCAGAGACCCTTCGAACTGCGACCAGACTCCGACTAGAGCGCCTAGTATCTGGCGGGTTGGTTCTCCTTGTTCTGCTTCTTGTTCATGTCCACCTGGGCGGTGGCCAGGTAGTTGGAGCCCTCCAGGTGCAGAGTGCTCTGTCGGTGCGAGTTGCGGATGAGGCAGAACGTGGCCAGCAGCAGCAGGATGACGCCCAGGGCGCTCAGCCCGAGAATGAGTCCCAAGCGGATCTTGGGCGGCACTTGTTCGGCAAAGCGCATCAGGTCGGTGACCTCGTTGGGCAGATTGTCGATGCCCTCCTCGAACCACAGGATGGGGAAGATGATGTCCGGGAAGTTGGCCACCTGCTTGATGTCGAACACCTGGCTAACCGCCAGATTTATCTGGATGCGGGCGCGCACTCGCAGGGTGGTTCCCATGTTCTGCAGGGAGAGAGAAAGGTAGTGAGAAGGAGCCAGTGGGAGATACTACTTGGATTTTGAGACTTACGGGCTGGACGTCGAAGAAGAACTGATGCTTTTCCTTCTGGGGCGGGGAGATACCCTCCACTTGCGTCCTCAGGTTCTCGTCGGCCAGATAGAAGTGCGGGAAGCTCAGCATGATGGGGGAGTCTGTGGAGCACCCAATAAGATAAGATTAGAATAACCCTTTCGAGAAGGCGTAAGTGGAGGCTCCTGCTCACCGTATTGGCACAGGGACACGTTGAAGAGGCCGTTGGGCGAGCACGAGGGCTTGCCGGCGGGGCAGAAGCACATGTTGTCCGGATGGCTGTCCACGTCGGCGAACACCCACTCGGGCGGGGTGAAGCGGTAGCCGGGTACCTCGTTCGAGGTCATCACCTCCTGCTCGAACACCAGGGGCAGCAGGCGGCACAGGTCCTTGTCGTACACGTGCAGGACGCGGTCCTTCTCGATGTGCGGTGGGAAGATGGAGCCGTCTGTGCCCTCTAGGCGGTTACACGCGTCGGTGGTCCAGTGGGGCAGGTGGGTGCGGCCGTTGTAGTTGTCGATGATGCCGTACTTCGTGATGTCGTCCACGCCCGTGTTCACGGTGATGCGATCGGAGGAAGTGCCATTCTTGCCGTACAAGAGTCCGAACTCCTCGTAGGGCAGCTTCTGCTCCTTGGGCACCACGTCCTTGGCCAGCTTGAGCAGTGGATCCTCGTAGCCCCACAGCAGCTGGCCCACGGACACCTGGACGAACGGCTTGATCTTCAGGATGTCCATAATGCTGGCCATGGCCAGTCGCAGGAACCTGTGCATTACGAGCTCAAGGTTAGTGGCGGTCAGGGTTACGGAGCCACAGGGAAGCACTTACCTGGCCGCGTGCTTGCTCTGGGAGGTGGCACTGAGCATGGGAATGTTGGGCACAATCACGACGTCGTCTTCGGGGCCCACGGAGAGGTCTTCGCGGAACGCGTAGATCTTGCGCAGGTTGTAGCTCAGCGTGCCATTGTCATTTTCCACGATGTTCACCTTTTCCCAGGTCTCGCTGCAGATCGGGATAGGGGATGGGGGGTTCAGATCGAGGCCGGCATCAGCTGGCGGTGGAGACCACTTACCTGTAGACATAGGGTCCCACCTCATCGACAATGGCCTTGGAGCCATTGCTGAGGAAATCGTCGGCATTGGTCACGTTGTAGATGTACAAGCTGATCCTGGGCTCCACCGGGGGCTTGGCCCACCAGCCGAAGGTCTTGGCGCCGGGGCGCAGAGCCACCATTCGATCAACGATGGCATTGATCAGCACGGAGAATTCACAGGCCACCACAATGCCGCCGATTATCAGCGCGGCTGCGATGACGATCGTAATCCCTGGAAAACCAAAGCGATTGTTGAACAATTGTGTTCACCGAATGCATAAATTAAGCGGCTAACTGGGATGATGATGGATGAGTCAACACCCGAGGGGAGGGAGATATGGTATTGCCATTGGGCGGGGACGTGGAAACGTGGACTTGATCGAGGCGAATATTTGAGTTATAAATATTTATACAGCGCCGCCCGAGTCTCCCCAACTGAATCACAGACCCTCTGACCTTTTACCCGAGTTATACAACCCCCCCTGAGTTGGTGAGTTGCCCGATAAATATCCACCAATTAGTTGTGATTGAATAATTACAACTCGATCAGAACTGGAAAGTCTGCTTAAAATAGAATAGAATATAACCGGATTCGGAGAATCCGCGAAGAAGACGACCTCTGGAAAAGTACTAAGTAATATCACCAGCTCATGGCGAACTATATGCCGGCGAAAGGGGAAGGTTGGGATAGTAGGAAGCGCCCCACATCCAGTTTATCCTATCCGCCGCACTTTGAGCGGCTTTAAAGTAATATCCCCATTCGAAGACCTGTATAACCAGTCGCCAGAGCAGAAACTACGATATAACATTAAGCTTGGGAGCTCAAACAAAAACAAGAAACGGGCACGTGGAGTTATAGTCTAAGGCAGGCGAATCGCCTTGGCTGGGCGTACTTGGGATTCCACCTCCCATTGCGTTGTGCACAGATCGCTTGATGGGATTATTACACAAATCAAGTCGGAAATCCATATGGAAATTTCTTGTATGGAGGAATGTCGTTATACAATCAGATGTTAATAGCTCTTACATCGAATACTTACACCACTTCCGCAGATACGTGCTGGACAGTTTTGTGCACAACTTGTGCTTGGGCCCGTTCATGATGAGGTTGGGATTGGGGTGCTGTGGCTCGAGGTGGTGCTAGTTCTGGAAAAGCAAAACAAAATCATTCGTAAAGCGACCTACAGATACTGGTTAGGTTGTAGTCTTGCATCGCTAATCTATAATTAAGCGACAAAGCCAGATAAACAGGAATGCAATCGCTCAAATCGCTTGGGTGTCGCGGCCATCGCTCTACGTTCATGATCTTGAGGCCGATCATGGTCTCCCCGATTCCCCTAGACATATCTGAGGGAGATGTCAGCAGAAGAGTGGCGGAGATGCCGATGCCTCGACCTCAGACACGTTTTTGGGGCGTGTTGGCCTTGTGCTGTTTTGACATCGCTTCGCTCGTCGATGTCGATGTCATCGTCGTCGTTTTCGATGTCGCTCTGTCGCTTTGTCGATGTGCGGTTTCGCCCAAAAGCTGATTTATCACAGAGCACAAAAGCGAGAAACCAATTCGGGGGACTGACTCCAGCAGAACCTTCGAGTCAGCACAACTGGTACTGCTACTAATTGCCAGCTGCCTCGGTGCTCGGTGCTCGGTGCTCGGTGCTCCCTTCCTGGCAGGGAATTACCTTGGAGCTCAGCTCGGGCAATTAAGCACTCTTTAATGGGCCGGCAGGCTCTGCTTTGCTCTGCTCTGCTGAGGTCGGAGCAACACTGGGACCTTGACCGGGGCCAGGGCTACCTGCGGCAGAAACATGTATCTCTCAGATGCGGATTCGTGCGTACGCAGAAACGTTTACTATTGACGATTCCAGGCAGGCCATTATTCATATTCATAAAACAAAGCTACGCAGATTCGGAATAGGTTTCGAATTCGGATTCGGCTAATGGCCAGCGGCCAGCCATTTGCAGGCGTCGCACGGCCAGAGACAATAGAAACATTTTAATTGATCCCTTGACGTCCGATCCGATCCGATGCGACACCGCCCAGCTGCATACAAACGGCCGCTTATCAGAGGCAACTCCAGATGGAGCACGTTCGCACCTCGGACCCGATCTGCGCGATTCTTGGAGTCTGGCGGAAGCGATAGAAGCGCTTTTTACGATTTCTCCACCGAGAGATTCGGCCAAAAAGCATTAAACTTTGTACTTTGAGTCCGCTCTACCCTATCAACGCACACACACTCGCCGCAGCGCCAGCGCTACGGGTTTATTATTTGCCGAGTTTACTGCGCTTTCCGAACGCCACAAGGTCGAACTCCTCCGTCTCCGTCTCCGCCTGCCTCTGCCTCCGGCTTAGAGGCTCTGTCGTCGTCGCTCGAACGCTAACGCGGGCCGGGGCTTAAATATTCGTACTCAGGCATTGAGCTGCGATCCACCATTGGGGGTTGTCGATGATGATGCCCATCGAATACCAATTAGCCCATAATTATTTCACCTCAAATGAATTTTCGGTGACACTCGATCGAGCCCAGCAGTCGAGCCATTAATCAATGATTTCAGTTGGGATCGGGACTGGGCTTTGGATTCAGTTAACCATATTTTCTGATGACTTTCAGTTGTTTTCGGTTTGCCTGCTAATGGGGCTCTGTGTTCACGGCCCATTGGCTAGGTGAGCCTTGTTTATTTCTGGCCAGAATCGCCGTCAGCTTTTGCAGACGCAATGACTCAGGCACAAAGGCAGAAGACCGTAAACAAGTGTTATGTTGATTGTTTTGATTTCCTCTTATCAGCCTGGAAGGCATGCAAATCGCAGGAATGGGGGAAACCCTAGACGCCTTGGTCTCAGCGCTACCAGCAGCAGTTTTTGGCATTCCAATGAAAGGCGACACAGCTGATGTAATAGTCTTATTAATACTTCGGTTTCACTTGTTGTGGCTGTTCAATTAGCAGCTCCAGCTGCCCGGCCAGAATCCCAAGCTTCAATAGAAATTTACTTTCTAAAAACACACGTTTTGTGCGCGGATTGAACCGAAAGCGGAATCACGGCCAACACATCCGCCGTCGCTCTGATCGAAGCTGGGAGCTGGGAGGCGCAGAGATCCAGCCCCAGCCGAGCCAAGGCGCGGAGCCAGGTCTCATAATTTCACTGCGTTTAAATGTTGCACAAATAAATACAAGCGGTAGCAGCTATTTAGTGTAAGCAATTACCCTGACCCAATTTCGGGGCGGCTGCCACTGTCGTCGACCTGGGCATACCCTTCCCTGGACTGCGCCTCAGTAGAGGGTATTCCGGCAGCATTTCCACTTACGGCAAATGTAGAAAGAAGCGGCTCGAGAAAGCCCTGTTGAAGTGAAACTCGAGTGCGCTCGACTTGAAGTCTGTTTCAAAGTTAAATGAGTTCAATATGCATTAAATGCTGCCACGGCATGGGGAGAACCACTGCGATCGGCTAAGTGCTGTGGCTAATAGAGAAACCGTACGAGGTTGAACTGCACTAGGTCGAAACTCCACAACTCTCTCTACGTGCTCCGAAAGGGTATCCAGGGAGTCGCTTATCTGAGCCTGAGCCCGCCGCTGATTATGGCCACGGTGACACTGAGAGCGGCCAAAATGGCAAGCGAACTGCCGACTGAAATTCACCTGCCTGCATTTGATAATACGAAACGAAATGGCTTTTAAATTTGTGCCTTAAACAATGTAGATGTCGCCGTCAATGGCGTGACTGACATGTGCGGCGGACTCGCGAGTGGAGCTGGGGGGCCGTGGCTCATCTTGGACTGTCAGTAGGTCAGTTTCGCCGCAGTTACACCGACCGTCGAGTGTGTGTGTGTTGAGTGTCTTGCTTTCGCAGTGAAATGTGTCAACAGACACAGAGCCAGGCAATTGTCACCTCAATTTACGATCAACGGGGAACGGCCCCCGAGCCCTAGACCTGCTGCCATGATGGAGATGATTCAAAGCTCGGCTGTTTGCTGGGTTTGCTGGGTTGCTGGGCAGCCCTCTTAGCTCTGGTGCAACCTTCGCATAATCGTCATAGTTATGTGGTCAAAAAAGCTTGCAGCAGCAGCAGGCCCCTCTATTTATTTATGTATTTATTTATTTATTTATCTGAGGTTTCTTGCCAGCGCACGCTTAATTTCGGATCTCGCATTTCGGATCTTTGTGTCTTGTATCTTGTGTGTTTTCGGCAGACTTTTTATTTGATTTCGCTGTGTGCCGCTGGCTGCTTCGTGGCAGCTCCGCTCCGCTCAACTCCGCTCAGCTCAGCTCAGCGCGGCTCGAGTGCAGAGCAAAATTTCACTTTTTCCACACAAGTAATCATAAAACTATGCACGTACATCAAATGCGCTTTTGGCAGGGCCGCAGACGGCGTTTAGCCGCTGGCTCAAGCCTCCAGACCCAAGACGCTAGGCACCAAAACACAAACAAAACAAAATCAAAGCCCCCCAAAGCATAATTCAATGATTTTCCGCTTTTGTAGCGATAGCTGCCGCTGCCAAGCAAAGTCGCTGGCGAAGTGGTTTCATTTTGGCTGACTGGGCAAGGTCTTGCTCAACCAAGAGCCATGATCAGAGCGGAGACGCTGGCGGAGATGGAGATGGAGTTGGAGTTGGAGTTGGCGTTGGAATCGGATTCGGATTCGGAAACTGGGAGACTTGGAGCCAAGGGTCGGTGGTCCATTGATCGAACTGCAATCAAACTCTCTGGCTACCAGCAGTGGCAGTGGCAGTTCCCTGGAATGCGACCAGTCGCTAGCTGGACAGACTGGACTGGCTGGACACGGGGAGCGGCAGCGGGAGCTGGAGTAGCCACAAACCACAGGCATTTCCAAATGGCCACAGGTACAAGCACACACACACACACCGGGACACACACACTCACAGCGGGACAACGCGGACAGCTCACTCACACTGGGGGCTCACGGACTTGCCGCTTAGATTCTTGCGCCCGGACTGGAACTGGGAACTGGGAACTTGGAGCGGCGGTACGAGGAACTCACGACAGGTGGAACGTCTCAATTGGGGCAACCGCCGGCAAAAAACGTCAACGACTCGAACGCTCGCAGTGCCGCCGAGTAACTGAAGTCGCCGTCTTCAAGTTGAGCCCCAACGTAAGATGTTCAGGCGGCGAAAGCTCTGGCCAGAAGCTCGGCTTGCTGCTCGGCGTTGCGACAAAGCGAAAACTGGAAAACCTGATAAACAGGTAGAGGCGAGCGACGACGAATGGCAGGTAGCAGGTGTGCGAGTGTGTGTGTGTGGCGCTGCAAAAGCGAGAGTGAGCGAGCGGAGTGAGCTTTCCACTGCAACGCATGCGATAAAAGCTCGATCAGATCGAGATCGGGCGAGCCGAGGTGGACAGCGGTGGACAGAGGTGAGCTGGAGCCAAGTGGCCAGGCTGATAAACAAGTTTGTTGCTTGCATTGAAGTCTTTCGTTTCATTGCGTTGCATTGCGCGTTCCGTTTCCAGCCCCAAAACCGAACCCGAACCCGAACGAAGCCAAAATAACTCATTGATTGCCACACCAACACCGCTGCACTCGGGCCGATTATGATAGCTGCTACTGGCAGCCTGGCCGCCTGGCCGCCGTGGAGTTGCATGTGACTCATGCAATTGTTGCCAAATCCGAGCACAACTGCGGCGACGACAGGTTGCAGTCAAAGAATGTATGCAAAGTTGACAGCCACAGCGACGATCCAGCGATCCAACGAATGGTATGGTTGATTGTTATTGCGCAAGGCTTTGTGCCTGCCCAGAATCGGAATCTGGCCAAAGACCCCTCACTCGGGGACGTAGAATGGACTTGGCTGTACTGGGAAGTGCGCGAATTCAGCTGTGGAAATAACTGGCGATAGCAACAAGCTGCATTTGCATAAGCCAATCCACGCTTCGGGGAAATATGAATTGGAAATGCTATTCCAGAAATTGCCCCAGATAGTTCTGACTAATGATAAGAGTTTCCCCCCATAAATCAGGGCCAAACTTCCCTAACTCTTGCTAGCAATTTTACCAAAGAAATGGGAATCACTGGGAAGTTTGCAAAAATTACATTTAATTTAACCAGATTGTTCTAACATATCTAGCTAAAGTTAATCCTATCTAACGAATAAATCTACTACCATATATTTTTGTATAAGTATTGTATCTTCGGGAAGCCTTTCCCTTTCACTATGCAATTGGATCATTTCATCTCATTTATTCTTAATTTGTTAAGATTTTAATGACGAATCAGAATATACTTGGCAATTATTTACTTTTTGGGTATCAGAGACTCCCAGGAAGACCTCGAATATATATATGGAGAAATCAAAGTTTAAATAACCATAACTAAGTCAAACTAGCATTAATTTTAACAGAGAAACCTTTTCTTGTTAGCTTAAATTAGGTTTATAAATTTGCACTTTGAGTTTATAGATACAAAAATAAAATTGTTTTTTTTTTTAATTTTAAAGATAGTAAAATTTTGGGAATTTAAAACTTTGAACCATCCGAATGTAATACTTGTCAATGCCATTTAAACTTGGAAATGTATTCTGGGCAACATTGTTTACTTTTGGACAATATATATAGAGTAAGCAAAAGGGCCGCCTCTTGAACCCACTTATATTAATATATATTTTTATTACTTTATACAGCTGAAAAACAAATGGATAGACGGATAGGTTAAATTAAATTTCCCTGGTGGTACCCATGTACTATGTATTTTGTCCATTATAGCGACGTTCAAGTGTACTTTATCATGGCTGCCCTGTAAAGTAATTCACATTCTTGACCGGCAATAGCAAGTGCTCTAGCTACGTAGAAGGCGAAACAAGACATTATCGCCCAATGATTTTCGACATTCCTCGTCAAGTCTAACCACAACTACACACCACACACCACACACCAAACCGTACCCAACTCGACCCGTATCCGAAGCTCGACTCCACGGCAACTTTGCATGCCAATAAGGCTAACCGGGTTGCATGCGACCTTTCTGTTTATGTAAACTGTCGTACAAAATGGCGCATTTGTGGCCGTAAGTGATGCAATAATAAATAATAACAAGCCCACTACGCATCATATATGTTAATTCAACTGCCGTGGCGTGTCATCAATTGCCCCAAGTCACCTTCACCCCCACGCCCAGCCGAACTCCGAGATGAACTCTACTCACTGTACACGATGTTCCATACTGCCATCAAGGATATGCGTTCCACAAGCGATTCCTTCCTTCTCGTCTTCGATATTCGACTTTCCTCGCTACTACTTTGGGTATTTTTGTGTGTTTGTGTGTGCTGGAAATTGCTTGGCACTTGACGACCCGGCAACCAGGTTGATAAGCCAGCCCGCTCTCCTACGGCTGATAAGACTCTCCTGTAAGCGGCCGTCGAGGAAGTGGGCACTAAATAGATAGCCATTCCGGCCCGGGCCGCGAAAAATCTCCGCTAACCCAGCGGCCGATGACTTAGAGCCACTTACGCTGTCACCTGAACTTGGAAGCCTTCCGAAGCTCGGATCTGGAGGGGTGACGGGGGACTTAACAGGTAAATATATTACAGTCAGCTTGGCAGTACTGTGAGGGCCATTAACTAGCACGAACAGATTAGGACTGAGCTATTGAGCTATTGAAAACACAACCGCGTCATCGGCCCGCGAGCAAAACAAAAGGTTCAGCGGGGCTATCAGTCGCTCAGTCGGAGCAAAACACAGAGGCACTGGCTCCGAGCAGGGATTCCGGATTCAGGGGCGGCCGGGGAGCGGCAGATGAGTTGTAAACTCTTGACTTAACTGATAAATGCTGGGTACACACTCGCGGCTTGGCCGTGGGGTTCAATAACTCGACTCCGGTGGGGTGCTTCTAGCCGCGCACAGCGATCGTGCCGGGAGTCGGGAGCCGGGCCCGAGAGCCCGATGATAAGCCAATCTAAATATATCCAAGAATTGCGAAGTTAAAACAGAGAATTGAGAGATGAGAGCACCTACCCGCGAGCCCCAAGTGGATTCCGCCTGCATTTCTCGTTAATCACTCGGGCAAACAATATGCAATTCTACAAGCCAAGGGTTTCAGAAAGTCTTAAGTGCTCAAGTGCTAATTAAATTGTTTGTCACTTCCCTTGAGCAAAGCGTGCGCACACACCTATGAATAGACCCAGACCAGAGCTATAGAGCAGGTAGTACCTACCTATATAGGGGAGATCGCGGCACTAGGTAATACTGCTATTATTCGATTGGAATGGACGGGTTTTAAAAGTTTATAAAGATAGGAAGAGCTGTTAGCTAGCTCTCAACATTATAAAGCTTAAATGATTCGATAATAAGCCTTACAATACATTGAGATCTCCAGGAGTCTTAATTATGATACTGAGACCACAATTTCTATACCAATACAGGGTAATTTGTATTTTTTGTCCCTTAAAGTAAGAAGGACTGTTTAGGACTATGCATCATCTAATCAGTAATTTTATGGATTGGAAACGGAATCTGCAAGGGTATAAAGGGTATATCGACTTCGGCTTTCCGAAGTTAGCTTCCTTGTTAGAGTATGTATTCGCCGCATGTTACTTTAGTCTATATTGTCTTGCCAGCCAATGGTAATCTGGAACATATTCTTCACTTTCCGTATTCTATTCTTTCTCATAAACATAGTAAGCATTCACAGATGTTGAATAAAAGTCTTATTACATTTATTTAGGATAGATAATAAAGACCTTACACTTTATTCTCGCAGTGTGGCTCTCCGGGGAAGCTATAAGCCGGTTCTCGATCGTAGCGTAGCTCCCCCGCTCCTTCTAACTCGGTGATAATGACGATGCTGGAGCGGAACGAAGCAGCTGAGAGGCTGCATCTGGTTCTGCCATCTTCCGTCTCCGCCATGAGTGGTCGCCATCAGTGGCTTCTTTGTGTTTCGCGACGATTAAATTTGCACTTTGTCTCGCGGGCACACGCACAAAGCCAAAGCTGCTACGTAGTAAACAAGAGATCCCGATTCCCGGCAGCGCAGTCGCCGCCCGTCGCTCGTCCAGCGGTAATCAGCAATCATAGCTGACCGCCCCGCTTATCACTCGCTGCCAGCGCCACGAACAGAGACGCCGACTGCGACTCTGGCGGCGACGGCGACTGCGAAGAATGAGGAAAGAGGAGCGACGCGTTGCTCTGCTGCCCCAGCTGCTGCCGACCGCTGGGGCGAACTGATTCCGAGCGTCGTAGTAATAACTTGTTTGGTGGGCAGTACGCACCATTCCAGTCCAGCGGAGAACCAGTGCTCCAGTGCTCCAGTGGAAGCCCCAAATCCCCGCGAAGATCTAATCGGAGCAGTAGATAGTGCGTGGGCCGGGCCCGATTGCTCCGCCGTGCAATCAAACCTTAATCAAATCCGCGGGCAAGTGGATCAGTGGTGGCAATATAAGTACATACATAGCTCCGGCCCCAGCGATAACCAACGGAATTCCTCGCCATACTCCGTGCATATTCCGGATTTAATTGTCGCCGTTCAGCTGGAAAAACTAAGCCAGGCCAGATACTCGGACTGGAAGGAGAGGAGGAGAGCGCAGGAAAACAACACTGGAAAACCAGCTCCAAGTCCAGCTGCAGCTCCATCGAAGCGAGAGCAAAACAACAACAACAGTAAAAAAAAAAACAATAACAACGGCCACTGCGATCGAGCTGACAAAAGAGAACGGCGACAAAACAAAGAAGCAGGCGAACAAAGACACACAGCGCAACAAAAAGAACATAGCCAAGTGTGGAGAAGTGGAGAAGTGGAGAGAAGACACAAAACAAGTCGGTCGCAGTCGCAGCTTAGATACAGATACGGAAAATACAGGCGCTGCATCCACACACAGCTTCCACCAGGAGGAGCATCACCAGCACTCTGCGGGGGAGTAAGCGGGCGGGGGAGACGAAATAATATTCAGCAGCCACAAGGCGATTTTGTGCTGTGCACACAGCGTAAACACGACGAAATTGTTAATTAAGACGCCAAATGTTTGGCAGTCGTCGAAAGTGCAAAGCAAAGCAGCCGCGTAAACAGCGAGAGAGCGCCAGATAAGAGGTGTGTGTGTGTGTGAGTGGGTGGGTGCACTCTCTATTAGTACCTGTGTCTTTGTGAGTGCGGTTTCGTTTCCATTTCGTTGCGAGCACGTTTGCCCACCGAAAAAAAACACCAAACAGCTGTGAAGCAAAGCTCTCCTCCCAGTGCACGCCGCCGATCTCCGCTCTCCGGATCTCTCTCTCTCACACACACCCGCATCACGTTATCAGTCAATGGCACTTTTCTGCAACTGATTCCGGCGAGCGGATGAAAAGGGGGTCGGCTGCAGTGGAAAGCGGGAGCCTTCGTCGCGACGAGTCTGGCACCAAGCAATTGGAGGCTTGCAGGCGGTAAGTGTCAAGTGCAGTGGTATTTAGCGATAGCAGTGTTCTTCCCAAGGCCCTAGTTCCCATGAGACTTGACTTTGGGTGTCCGGAAACCGACTAAACTACCGGGACGACCGATCTGCTATAGTTAAGTTAGTACCCGTCCTAGTTCCAATATACATTAATGGATTCCAACTGAACTGATCAGCGAAAGACTTGTGATCACAACTAGGTTGATCCAATGTTCTGGTAAGAAGTATTATAAGCCCATTAATTTAGTTAGTATCAGTCCGATCGAGAGTATGTATTAGGTCCCAAAACCAGAACACTGCAATTAAAGTCTTTTTGATCTTACTGCCTGATTTAATCGCATGCCATTCCATTTAACTTAGGACCACATAGTATCTATGAATTTGCGGTTGCCTCCCAAAGCTCATCAGTTCGCCCAACTATGTATATATTAGATTGTAGTCACTTTATAATCAATCGATCCCCCCTCGTCGTGTTCGTGTTCGTGTTCGTTCACATTTACGTATAGCCCAAGAACGATCGTTATATTGGAAAATTACTACGCTCAGGTTGCGCCTTATCAGAGCCGTTGACCCGCTTTCAAAGTTGGCAAATCAGAACTTACCCCATGGTTGCCAAAGCTCAACTCTATGCACATACACTTGTAGCACACCCTGACACTTGTTGTCTCGATTAATTTATGAATTAATGCCTAGTTAGTATGTACTGGGACCACGAACATATGTATATGTGTTCCTAGAAGCTGCTGATAAGAGCGAGAGTACATACGGCTGAACTTTGATTTCAGCACGGGCAGAAGCAGCGATCGCCGAGCATGCGAAGGCTCTGGGAATATAAGCCCCGATTAGTTTGTGGAAACATCTGTAATCGCATGGTTAAGAGTCCTCGCGCCGCGGAAGAGTGCTCCGAGAATCAACAACAGCGAGCGAATAATTACTAGCGATCCGTTACAGCACATATATAATTACTCCATTAGAGGTAATATATATTTGCACACATGTACATATATACGTTGGATTCTGCGGAGGATACATACGAGTCGTGTCTATGTGTTCATTGAACCCTAGATTCACAGAGTAGCCTGATAAGCCAGTAATCTAATGCCAAACCTATCCCTTTGTGGCGCCACGTGTTTGCCTCTCCACAGATAGCATTGGAAGGGAATGCGAATAATCACAGCTGCAGCGTAATATTGGGATTTTACATAAGCGTAGGGATGCGGGAATCGCAGTCTCGGGCAGCAACATAATAAGCAACAGCCCGATAAGAACTCTCTTGTTTTGAACACTTTCAGCTCTGCCCCAGATATTGCCACAATGCCACGTGCCACCACCAGCAACCCTGAGGTGGCCCTGCCCACCGCCCACCAAGACTGCGATCTCATAGTGGCCGCCATCAGGTCCAAGTCCAACACACTCAACTCCCAGCTAAATAGAGTCGGCACGGGAACCTTCGGGGGTTACGCCATGGCGAGTGGGACCGAGAAGCCGAAGCCGGTGCTGCAGATGATTCTAGAGGCCTTGGGTCTGCGGAATCAGTCGCAGAGCCGCGAGCCAACGTCCAAGGATATTGGGACTCTGATAAGTGAGTAGAGCGCCGTTGATAAGCCTAGGAAGCCCGATTAATCCGCGTCCTCCTTCTCCCCAGTGCTGGGCGTAATGTTTCTGCTGTTCGTGATCGGCGTCACTGGATTCTTCGTGATGTGGTTCACCGAGTTCTACAACAACACAATGCTGGAGGTGAGATAAGCGAGTACGCAGTCTGTAATACCATTTCCAACTACATCCAACTGTTCCACAGAATCTCATACTGGCCGAGAATTCGGACACGGCTAATAACTGGCTGAACCCTGATCCCAAGTACGATACCTTGCTGAAGGCGCACATCTTCCACTACCCCAATATCGACGACTACTTGGCGGGGCGGGCGGACAAGATAAAGGTCGTGGACGTGGGTCCACTCGTTTACCAAGAGCACACGATCAAGGATGAGGTTTCCTTCAACAATAACTTCACGGTCACCTTCAGGGTGAGAATCCTAACGAAGCTCCGCAGTGCAGCCAAGGCTTACCCATGTGATTTTATTCCAGGACCGCAAATCGTACAAGTTTCTGCCGGAGAAGTCGTCTGTGGCGGAAAACGAGGTGCTGATGGTTCCAAATGTGCCCCTCATCTCTGCCGCCGTACACGTGAAGCGCATGCCGTTGCTCGATCGACTTGGCGCCTCCTTCTTCATCAAACAGTATAAGGAGCCGCTCTTCAAGAATCTGACAGCCTCCGATTTCCTCTGGGGCTACGAGGACAAAATCATCAAGTTGAAGAGTCTGGGCATGGGCAAGACGCACTTTGGCCTCCTGATGAACGTAAGTGATTGCATCTAATGGATTGACTGCTCTGACTATAGAAGGTATCTTCCTTAGCGCAACGGAACCAGCGTGGACTCGGTGCAGCTCAACACGGGTGAGGACGACATCACAAAGTTCAGCATCATCACACAGTTCAATGGGATGCCGCAGTTGGATTACTGGGATGGAGACGAGTGCAACCGCATTGACGGCTCGGAGCCCTCCATGTTCTCGCCAAACTTGCTGCAGAATCGTAGCACTGTGAATGTGTTCCTTCAGGTCCTGTGCCGAAAAGTGCCGCTCCAGTTTGAGAAGGAGGTTACCATCTTGAATGACATCGATGCACTTCGCTACAAGACGCCCATGGATGTGTTTGCCAAGCCCAAAGATAATCCAGCGAACGCGTGCTACTGCCAGAACACGGAGATGTGCCTGGAAAGCGGGGTGATCAACGCCACCAAATGTTACGGGGACTCGCCCATCTTTCCTTCATTCCCACACTTTTTCACCGGCAACGAGTCCTGGTACAGTCTTTTTGAGGGCATCAAACCCGACGCGGAGCTGCACCAGACGTATGCCGATATCCATCCGCGCTTTGGATTTCCGATTAGCGGAGCCTCTCGTGTCCAGATCAACATAATGCTGGACAAGACGCCATTACTGGAAAGTAAGTAGGGTATATGGGGAATCCTTTCCTTTGCAACTAGACTTATACATGCTCCTATTCCAGATAAGGGCGCGCGCTTGAAGAATACCACCATCCTTCCGCTCATATGGATCGAAATCACCGCGGGCGACTTCAGCGAGGACGTGCTTCACACACTCTACGTGTCGACCTTTGGTTTGGACGCCATCCAGCTCGCTCTTAAATACGGCACCCTGCTCATATCGGTGACTTCGTTCGGCCTGATCGTGGCCGGGGTGTACTACCTGAACAGCAAGCGGGAGGAGCAGCTACAGGAGAGCAAGTCATCCGCCGAGCTGGAGGCGCTGAACAGCGGCCTTGTCGTGCTGCATGTCAACATGCCCGTGTCGGTGTAGCCATCCATCCGTGTGATCGAACAGTGCCATTAGTTATTTAGTTAGGGGCGGGTACGGGGGAAAGTTGTTGTTTCTTCAACTTGATGAGATTTTCGAATTTGTCTGCGCTTATCCTAGAATAGTTCTTAAAGAGTAAGAGTGCTTTAGTTTACAAAGAGTCGCCAGTTACCTTTAGTCTGTAGTCATCTGATGTATATATGTAAAAACAAAATGTTCAATAAACTGTTTATGACCTGTAAGGATTCTTTTTATACCCTTGCAGAGGGTATTATAATTTTGCCATGATGTTTGTAACGCAGGGAAGGAGTCATCTCCGACCTCAAAAAGTATATATATTCTTGATCAGCATCACCAGCCAAGTCGATCTAGCCATGTCCGTCTGTCGGCTTATATTCAAACTAGTCTCTCAATTTTTGAGCTATCAGGCTACTATATCCTAGAGCTGCCATACATACGATCCTGAAAAATTGGCATATCTTCGCTATTTTTCAAGATATTTGAAGGTGTCCCTATAATATAAATACAGCCACACCCTAGAAATTTCATTGAAATCTGGCCAAATTCATATTTTACATATGCATTTTACATTTTACATTATACAGCTCGTTGTTAAAATTTTCATTAAAATCGGCAACTATATCTAATAGCTACCATATAAGCATATATGCGAAACAGAGTGTTTTTTGTAATTTATGCTTTTAGTATATAAATCTTGTTTAAGTTATAATAGAAATTGTCTATATATGCGGTCGTTAATACTTCCACCAGAGAATCAAATAGGCACGTATTTTTAAATTGCAATAATTATTTTCCAATCCAGATAGGTCCCATTGCACCGCCATTATGCAATATCTCGTTATTTTTCTTTCGATCAGGTCGATCATAAATTAATTAAACATTGCGACATTTTGTAAGATATTTTCCCCTTTGTTTTTCTTTATTTTCTTTAATTAAATCCAGATAACTCGGAGCGAGAATCCAAAAATAACTCAAAGCCTTGCACGCAAATGTCACTCAGAGCAAAAATCCAAATATCACTCAAAGCTTAACAAGCAAATGTCACTCAAAGTCGATTCAAAGTAAAATGCTCATCGCTGGCCACTTGCTGTTCGTTTATGTGCGCCTGGTATTCTGCCTGGTAAATGCTGCAAAATGGCACATTAAATTAATAATTGCAAATTAGAAAAAGAAGAAGAATTGCATGAATTATCTCAACAAAATTGCCCGTCATGCGAATATGCATACCAGGCGCACATAAACGCCTAGCAAGCAAATGCTACTCAAAGCTAGAATACAAAAATCACTCAAATGTCACTCAAGCTTGAGTACAACCTTGTGAAACAGCTTTTACTCGAGCGCTCAAATTATAGTAAAATGCTCATCGCTGGCCACTTGCTGTTCGTTTATGTAAATGCTGCAAAATGGCACATTAAATTAATAATTGCAAATTAGAAAAAGAAGAAGAATTGCATGAATT
>JAEIIU010043264.1:0-14303 GCA_018874675.1 Drosophila baimaii
CCGCAATCGAAATATAAGGAGTTTTTAGCTTGTCAAACACTTATCTCTGCTGCGTACCTAGCTTAAGCGAATTTCAAGTGCCGCAAAAAAAATGCCAGCATAAAAATAAAGCAGTTGCTGTAAAAGAAGAAGAAGCACAAGACGACGACGACGGCAAGTAAGAAGAAGAAGAAAACCTACAAAAGCAGCGACCACAAAAGCTGCACACAAACACACACACACATACATATATACATATAATCGCAGCAGCGACGCTGACGCCGACAGCGACTGATGTTTACACAACGTGCGGTATATTTGCAAGCTACAACAACAACCACAAGCGCTGCTTGTATTTTTTCTTCGTTCTCTCTTTTTCACGTTTCTTTTTTCGACTCTAATTGAAAACAAGCAAAAGGCAAGTTGTCTGTGTGTGTGTGTGTGCGTGTAGAAAAAACAAGAAAAACAAGCACAAACGACGAGCGTCTACAGCTGGCTCGCTGCCGACGTCGCTGCTTCTGCTGCTGCCTCTGCTGCTAGCTCTGCTTTGGTATATTATTGTATCTGTTAGATGCGAAATTGCAAACGAAAAAGCGACGACGAAGGCAACGTTGCCGCTTTTCACTCGCTCAGCAGCACGTTCAGCACAAATTTTGTTTGTGTGTGTGTGTGTCGCTTTGTAGCCATAGTTTTTTTCGCCAAATGTGTGTGTGTGTGTGTGTTTGTGAATGCTGTGTATCTGTATCTTTGCAGCTCTCTGGCTGTATCTGTATCTGTGTATCTTTTTCTGTTCTGTTCTGCCTTCCTTTATTTTTTTTTTTAGTTTTAATTTTTTTTCTCTTTTTTTTGTATCTCCAAGTCGAAGCCATACGATAAACGATGAACGATGAAAATTGCTGCAACAATGTCGCTTAATTTTCAGTTTGTTGCAGGCTTTAGGCCTGAGCAGCGCTGAGCGTTATTATTATTATGTATGCACCTGATCTCTTCTCGGGCCTTTATAATGGGCCTTTTTGGTGAAGAAAAACCGGTTAACAACGTCACCCATCATCATAATCGTAATCCCAAGTCCAGGTCCACGTTCACGTCCAGTTCTAAAGTCCCAACTGGTTATCAATAAACAGAAACCGAAAAGGCAGCAGAAACTACAACAGAAAACCCAAAAAAAACAGGTAACAGAACCCATGAAAATAAAGCAAACTGAACCCGAGAGCCATCATCATCCTTCTTTGCTTTTTTTATATGCTCCATTATAGCCAGAACAGCCACAGATGATGCACTCTTCACTATACTTTGTAACTATATTCATTATTAATCATATTTGGGATATAAAGGAAGCTCCTATATAATGTATTATCCCCAGAATACTCTACTTTAAACACAGATGTTGCACTCTCTTCACTGCTATACTTTGCAACTACATTTATTATTAATCATATTTGGGATACAAAGAAAGCTCTATAAACACAGATGATGCACTCAGAATACTGTTTAAATATTTAATATTTCTAACGATATTACTGGTAAGTACTAAGTAAGATGATTAATTATTTATTCAACAAGTCATCAGCTGTTATATAGTTCCCTTATATCTTGCAGTTGAGCTCACAGACAGATTATTAACAGATTAAAATAAAAACATTTAAGAAATACCATTTTATGTATTATAAATATATATTTATCAAGCATTATATTTTAGTTTAATTGACAATAAGAACATTGATGTATCTGAAATATATTTAAGATACTCAGTTTTCAAGAACCAAAAGAGCTCCCTACTTTACACCTCTTCATACCTGTACCTGTATGTTATTTATATGTTTATAAGTAAAGGAAAATTCCTACATTTCTAATAATATTTTTAAATAGGAAATATATAAAAGAAATAGAAGACAGAAGACCCACAACCACAGAAACTTGATTCCTTTTTCTTGAAAAATCACAAGATTTCCACTTGCTTCGAGCCTAGTTCTTCCTTCTCCCAACGTTTCTTGGCATTATTATGGCCATATTCTTCCGAGAGCCCGTTCGTCAGCAGCTCTTTTTTGGAATAATAATCGATTTCTTGCTCTGAGCCCCCTTCTTCTTCTTTGTCTTTCTTCGGTTTCTTCGCACTCACGAACACATCCATACAATCGCCCCTTGATGATAATCTTTTGTATGTCTGTCTGTCCGCCTGTCCGGTTCTTTAGCACCTTTTGTCACCGTGTGTGTGTGAAGAACGGCAACGTTGCCTCGGAACACCACATTCACTCCCCTTGCACCTCAGAGATACATCTTCTCCAGCTCCAGAGAGCTCACACAGCTCACAGCTAAGGCAGGGCTCAGGGCTCAGCTCATGTGTGAAATTATTTGGGAATTTTCTAATTTCCCATACAAAAGCTGAGTTATCGCATCGCCGACAGACACGACGTCCTCCTCAGTTGCTCGTTCCCTTACTTAGTATGTGATATCTCTATACTCCTCCTATTGCATGGCATTTATTTCTGTTGTTTTTTTTTTTTTTGGCATTTTGTTATTGTTTTTTGGCATTACGACACTGCACGAAAAACAAAAAAGAAACAACAATGAAATGTGCATTGCCAGGCATAAAAAAAAATGTGCAAAACAATAGCAATAACACGGAGCAGCGCGGAATATGTTTGGCCATATGAAAAATAATTGCACAACTCGCCTGAACCGCCAATAATATGACCCCCATTCCCAGTCCCCAGTCCCCAGTCCCCAGCTCTCCCCGATTCCGCCTTTATTTCCTATGGCTTGGCGTTCCTGAACGTACTCAAAATATAAATACAAAAACACTAGGCGATATGCGATATAAAAAGGGGCCATAAAACGCTGTTAAGGCATTCGAGGAAAACTGATTTTAATTAAAAAAAAAAACATAAACAAGGTTTTGAATTTTATTAAAAAATATTCGAAAAACTAAAGAAAATATGTTATATATTAAAATATATTTTAATTTATTAAAAACTATGTTTTGCATCAAGAAAAGTCTTTAGAAAGCTCAAAGATTGAGCATTGTATTTGAGGTATTTTAGATAGATTAAATTAATGATTATTTCTTGGTGTTTAATCTTCAAGAAATTCAATTTAGAAAATATATACATATGTGAAAAGATTAAAAGATAATGCATTTACTTGATAGAAATTCCCAGAAGAAATATTTCCTGGAAATAAATCAAAGTAATAAAATCGCAACTAGCAAACATTAGGTTTAACAGAATATTTCCATCATCAGTAAGGCATTTTCAAGAGGTAAAACCTTATTGCTTTGTATCTTATTGTTACCTATATATATTATATATATTTTCCTAGACATATTCCTCAAGTGATTCACTTCAAAAAACACCATTGCAGTACCATTGAACAGGAAAATATGGCCAGCCATGTGCTCCATTATAAATATAATAAGCAATTTGCAGATAAAATTCAAAGTCAGTGAAATAAATTATACACCACCCGGACCTTATCGAGCAAAAACAAAAATAAACAGCAAGTGAAAATATATACATATGTATATATACTAACAATAATAACAATAACGCCGCCGAACACACAACTTTGTGTGAGTGAGTGAGTGGTTATGGTTATAGAGTTCTGTTTCTGTTTCTGGATCGGGTTCTGTTCCCTGGCATCGACAAAGTAGCCGCTGTACATATGGATGGATGGATGGATGAGTAACCCGAGTAACCCCCCCAGTCCTTCGTCACCAGACCCCCCTCGGTGATAGAGCGTAAAAATAACAAAAACACGCCACAAGCAATGACTAAACATTTGAATAATTATCAAGTACGAAAGTACAATGGTATGGTAATTATTGGGAATAGAAAATAATTGAGTTGCATTCTATAGCCACGTATATAGATTTTAGATATAGTAGAATATGATGTGGGAGATGTGATTAGCAATCGTACTTATAATAATTCTGTGAATTTCGCCATAGAAACCTTATATAAAACCTCTAAACAAATACATTAAGAAAGTTACAATTAGATAACTTCAAATACTACCCCAAAACACCCCAATAAACATTACCCATTGCCTCAGAAAGTTTATCAGTATTTATTTGTGCTTCAAAGTTTGTTAACAACAATTTTCAAAAATAGACTAGACACACAACAAATGAGAAAATGTAGGAAAATAAAGTAAATGTATCTGTGGCAATTACAGGTTTCGTAGGACGCTCTGTGCTCGCTGCTGCTCTATCTAATCTACTTTTTTGGCTTTGCGCCCCTCTCGGAAAATAAAGAGAACCTCCAATGCCAAAAAGAACAAACAGCTCGCTCGACAGACAGCAAAAACTATGAAAATCGAGCGCAGAATTCTCGTGTGCCTGTTGTTCGTTCAACAAAAACAATAATAAAAGAAGAAAAAAAAAGCATTAACAAGAGCAACAAATATATAAATGTAACATGACATTGAAACGAGTCAAAAGCACTACAAAAAATTGTCTACACACACTCACACACTTAGTTCTGTGTGTATAAAATGTGATATAGATCATTATTAGTGTTGTTTTTGCTCGCTGCCTTGCTTGCCATCTCGTGTTAAAAAGCGAAACACGAAATTCAATTTAATAAAGTGATCCAAGTTGACGTCGGGTGTTCCGTGGGTCAGGGGAATCATCGGTCTAGCGAGCTCCCAGATGTGGGCCATTATTATAACTAAAATCATTTCCAAATGCTAATCGACGGATCAAGGATTTTTTTTTTTTTGAGAAGGGGGAGGGGGGGCGGATATAGTTTAGTTTTTTCGAAGATGAATTCCAAAAATTAATCCTATAAAAAAAATTAACACCAACAAGGAATCCCAATAATGAACTCCAATAATGAATATTACCAATAAATATTAAATGAATCCCCCAAATGAATACCAAATAAATACCAAATAAATCCCCCAAATGAATACCAAATGAATCCCCCAAATAAATACCAAATAAAGCCCCCAAATGAATACCAACAATTAACGAACACAACAAAATTAATTCTAAAATTTAATTCAAAAATAAATCTCTGAAATGAACACCAATAATAAATTATAATAATAAACCCAAAGAAACTAGGGATTCACTTTTGGTATTCGTTTTTGGGATACGTTATAAGGTTAAATTTGTAGTAGACATTAATTTTTGTAGTTAATGTTTGGCATTCATATTTTGTATAATTTTGTGGTAATTATTTTTGGCATTCCCTCTTTCCACAATAAGATTTATTACACAAAATAAATACATATCTGTGAGATATAAATTTATATTTTTAGTCGTAAAACTGCACAATTTTAATGAATAAAATAAAGGAATGAGCAAACGGGTTTTGAATTTTTTAGAGATATAATCACTGAAATTTAACTGTAATGAAGCCTAGTTTTTAGAGTCTCCAAAAATAGTTTATGTTATATACATACATATATATATATGATCCCGAAATATTTATTAAATTATATTATAATATTTTGTTTGAGAAATTCCATTACTTCTTATAATATTCGCTATAATTTTTAGGTAAAAAAAAACCCCTAACAATCCAACTCATCTAAACAAATATATTCGCTGAGAGAACTTGAAAGATTTGCACCTGAACATGTAAAACGCACCTCAAGGTGAGAGACCAACAAATAATAGAAAAAAAAATCAAAAACAACGCCCTAGAAAAAGTTCAAACAACAATGCGGTTGCCCCTCTCTTGTGCTGGCGAATGTTACGAGATTACTCAGCTAGAAATAAACAAAACGCACTACACTGAGGCTAGCTGCCAGAGTGCAAAGTACTCAGCCAAAATAATGGTTAAATAAAAGTGTTTATAATAAAAAGAAACAAAAAAACCGACAGAAAAAGTGCGTAATTCAAGCTTGCAGCTGAAACTATAATTTATTTTGGGCTGTTTGTCGGGTTTTTGGGGTCTGGTTAGCTGCTGCTGCTGCTGGCTCACTTCTTGGCTTTTCGGTTCATTGTCAATGTCAGAAGCAACACAAAACACAACGCGTCTGGTTTTGAACCGCGTCGATTCGACAATTTGTGTTGGTAATTACCGCAAAACTATTAAATGCGAGGCTTGCCCGCTGCTGTTGTCTGACATTGATGCGGGTTTAATGCACCAGCCAGCAGCAGCAAACACAACATGTGTTGGTCTAGTCTCAGCTTTGGGAAAAAGCATTTCGGCGGCGACTGTGCCTAATGAAGCAATTAAAACATTTGACTTTTGCACTGCACAAAAAAAAAAAACAACAAATAGAGAAAGGAAGCAAGGGGACCCCGACCAAAAAACTTGTTTGACTCACAAGCCGAAAAAAAATATATACAACAAAAAAACCAGGCAGAAGAACAAAACAAATTGCTCAGAGAGGTTAGGCCGCTGAAATTATAAAAAAAATATTACGTAATAAAAAGGGAGATGGAAGAAAGAGGTAGAGGTAGAAGAGAGTATCTTCTAGGCACAGCAGCCATTGCCACATGTCCGACTATCTCTCACCACCACCTCTTTCTTTCCCTTGATTCTTCTTGCTTCTTTTTTCTATTCTCTATTCTCGGTTCTAGATTCTTTTCGTTTGCTGCTGCTGTTTTGTACACGTAGCAAAAAGCAAAAAGCAGAATGGTGGGATCCACTCAGGTAAAAGATACTTAGATGCGAGTAGAAAAGCCAAGACACGACGACAAGTCAAGGTAAAAGAGTTACGCATTCTATTTTTTTTCTTCTTTTCTTTTGGGCAGCTATTAGGTTTTTGTATCTCGGGGATTGTCGCTGCTCTGACAGGCAGTCAGCCTGGAAATGCACGCTCCGTATCCCCACACACACACTTGATGATAAGAACGGCCTCGTGTGGGCAGCAGTAGCAGCAGCAGCAGCAGATACAAGTAGCCTACGCTGGCATCTGAAAGATACCTAGCAGCATTTACATACACATCTCAGAGGTTTTTTTTTTTTTTGTAGTTCAAAAACTAAAACTCTGAAATGGGCATTCGTGACGACCCAGGCATTTAGGCAGGCACCCACACACGCATCCAGTGGATTGGCTTAGATGCGAGTTACTTTCCAGAAAGCAAAGCTAGCTTTTCTAAAGTCTAGAAAAAGTATTTTGGATAGTAATACCCATAGATATGAAAGAAAATTCTAGTATTTGCTAGAATTGTATTTAGTTATTTGGGGAATATTATAATCAAACAAAAACACCTCTTAAAGAGGTAAAAAACTAGTGACGATCGCACCCTCAACATACAAAAGTTCTGATATCAACATTTGTGACGAGAAATGATTAAACACATGATTAAATACACTTTCAAAAATGTACTTTTTCGGCACTCTGCAATATAAAAGTGGGGAAAAAGGCTGGACTAGCTTTGAAGATTTTATCAACACGAACATTTTCTATTGTTGGTGTATCACTCGTTATGATCGGACCATCACAGAAGATTTTCATTGCTTCCTGTATATATTAATAGTTGCCTTCGCACACTCTGCTGGTGCGGTTCGTCACTACGTGGACTGCCCTCCACAGAGATATAACAGCATAAAAGGACTTTACAACAAAAGATACAAATATAAATTAATACAAAAGTATCCTAATAACTATAGTTTTTTTTCTTACCTTTTTAACTTCTGATTATTGTTATTATTATTATTGTTGTTGTTATTATTAATAATGTTATTGTTAATGTTGTTGCTGCTGCTGCTGCTATCCACAACGAACTGTTGTTGCTGCTGCTGTTGAAGGTGTTGTTGGAGGTGCGTCTGCGTCGTAGTTTCGGCTAATTTTCCAAAACAAATGTTACGGCTACTGTCGCGTACCATGTTTCGACAACGGAACACTCACAGCACAGAATCCACATCGATTTAGGATTAGCATGGCGCGATCGCGATCGAATGCCACGTAATTGCTACTTAACGCCTGGAGGAGGGAGGTGCCTCCTTCTTTTTTTTATTGAACATTACGCACATTATATAGATATATATATTTTATATTTATTATATATCTTGAATAGTTGGCTTTGTTTTAGAGATATTTATGCAGATATATTATAACTTTTCTTTTGGAACTATATATTTCAGATTTCTTCTGCTTCATTTGCTTCACTTTTTGCACTAGATTTTTGGGGAGAAAATGGGGGAAAAGGGAAATGATATTTCAATTAGATTTTGGATTTTCCGATTATTTCGATTTAAAGCTAAGATTTGCATAGCTTTTTCTGGCACTTTAACACTTATTTACACACTTTACACCATTTTATTTGAACCAGGGGCTTTTCTTTTAACAAATTTTATATCAAAAGATAACTTTACTTTTTCCTTTTGTGGATTTTTTGGAATTATTTGCACTTTTTCGCTTGATTTCTCCTCTCTTGATTTGAGTGTGCTTTTTTTTTTGTTGTTGTTGTCACTTATGCCAATTTGCCTTAATTTAGGAACTAAAAATATGTTTTCTCATTTAATTCAACTAGATTTAATTTTTTTCAATTTAAATTTATTGAGAGATCTATCTTCAGGCTCGCCAATTTAAGCTGCAGATACAGATACAAAGATACTTTATCTTGTATAGGGCCATTTCCTCCCCGCTGCCAACAACAACAATGCGAGAAGGTGGAAAATGCGAGCAGCGACGTCGACAGCACGTTATTATAATCCCCCTTCTGCTCGACCGCTGCTCGCGGCGCTGCCTTTCCACCCCCTGGAAGAAGTGGCATGGTTGTTGGAAGGGGCGCAAGGGGACGGGGGACTACTGGACTGGACTGGAGGTACAGCATGTTAAAATTCCATGCATTAAAGCAGCATGGAAACTACAAGAACAACACACACGCACGCACACACACACACAAGCACTCCCAACAGCTGAAAAGCGGCAACCGCGCTGAGCTCTGCCTCCATCCCGCTCGCTCTCCCGTGCGACGAGCTGAAAAGCGGCAACGTTGCCTTGTGTGTTTGCTTATAATTGACGTTTGCACTGCCAGCCGTCTGACGTGGTTGTCAGAGCGAGATAGCCAGCTGTTGTTCCTGCTTCAGCGCACAAAATACATGGGCGTTGTATGTGTGTGTGTGTGTGAGTGTTTGTGCTATGTACCGTGTGTACATAAAGAATTTATAGCTGGTACTTTTTTCTCTGGTACATGGAAAACGAGTATCTCTCGACTGTGCGGCTGTCTGTATATTTATAAATGGTTATGTAGTTTGTATGGGGTGCTAGCAGCAGCAGCAGCTTTGGCTTTGTTGTTGCACGTTCTTCCATAAATCGTGTGTAGTTTTGTAGCCTCTCTGTTTTCTACTCTACCTCGCGCCTCGCCGTGTCTAAATCTCCTACGTATTTTCTTTTTTTGGGGGCGCAGCAGGAAATCACCCGTACATTTTCTCTCTGTGTGCTGCGCACAGGCTGGTGGTACTGCTCTAACGCACGGGGCCTGTGGGCCCCAGCCGATCGCGCGAAAGTTTCACCCGCTGCCGGCGGCGCTGCTCGCGCCAGAAGAGCTGCTTTGTTGGGGCCGCAGTGCTGCGCGATTTTCAGTCGCTTTGTAGAACTGGTGGGGTGCGGCTCGCAGCAAAAAAGAAACGGGAATAGCTGAAAAGCTGGGAATTGGAAATAAGACAGACACACACACACAAAAGAGAAAGAGACACTGGCCAAATTCGCACAATTTCCACCACCCCGCTGCTGTGTAGCGAAAGGCGATTAACTTTTGAGCAAGAATTTTGTGCAATTTTGCGCTGCAAATGAGATTTCTTCGTGTGCCTTGCGATTTTCTGTTCACGATTTCGCCATTTTGAAAAATCAGAAATCGAAAAATAACTTGAAAAGCCCGAAAAAGGCATTCATTTTTCAGTTTTTCTCCTATTTAGAGGCGAAAAACCCCATTAAAGTCGGGCGTTTTTAACTAGAATTCATGAATATTGCCAGCAGCAGCAGCAAGATAAAAAAGAAAACCAGTTTTCGTATGTATTTAGTATGTATTTTTGTTTTTGTAGCTACGTGACCACACACCAACACGAATACATAGGCAGCAAGAAGAAGCAGCCCCGCTCGACCGCATTAGCCAGAAGAAGTGAGAGAGGGGGGGGACAGGGATGGATGGATGGATGCCACCACATGCCGCGCCAACTTTGTAGTTTTTCTCTCTCTCCCCAAGCTCACACACACACAAACTCAGTATATGCGCACGCACACCAAACGGGTTAAGTAAGAAAAAAAAGCAATTTTACTGCATCGCTCTGTCCCACTCGCACGCCAGCAGCAGCAGCAGCTGAATCGATTTTTCAAAGCGACACGACAATTTCTCTCCACCACTCTTCGTCGCTCATCGGTTATCTCGCTCGAACTCAAGCAGCAACTTGCTCTCCTTCTCTTTCGCTCTGCCTGCCGTTTATTTTGCGTTGTTCGTTTTTGTAGTTTGTGGAGCTCACACACACGCACACATAGAGAGCGGGAGCCATGTATATGCAGGGTTTATATATAGTCGCCATGTTACTTTTTCGTACGTTGGGGGAGCTGTCAGCCTGGATTTTTCGCTACAAATTTCCAACGTCTCTCTTCGCTGCCTCGCCTCTGTCGGCGTCGCTGTCGTTCGTTATTTTCAGCCCGTTGCACGTCATCCGTTTCGTTGTATTCGTATACCAGACTGCGGATGTGTGCGTGTGACTGTGTGTGTGCTTTGAATTTCTGATGAAATTCTTTGCTTTCGAGTTAATTGCTGCCCGCTGTCGGCAGAGGCGTCGCTGCCTCAGTCGGCGTCTCTGCTTTCGGGTTGGCTTCTTCTTCTGTTTTTTTTTTTGTGCCATTTTCTTTGTACTCGCAGTGCTGCCAATTGCTGTAGATCGCAAGGCAGAAGACGAGTAAGAAGAAGGGGAAGAATTCTTCCCAGCAAACGGGGAATTCTTCGTGAAAAATTACACGATTTTTAAGCAAGTTTTTAGACCGATTTTGGTGCAAGATTGATTGAATATCGAAAAATTTTGTTTTTTCGGAGGAAAATGAAGAATTCTTCTTAGGCAGAATATTTTTTAATTTCTCAAAATTGAGTCTAACTATCAGGGGTTTCTATTATATTGAACATTATGACGGGTTCTTGCTTTAGAAAATCTACCAATTTCTAGAAAAATGTATCCAACTTTTTTCAAAAACAGTTTTCAATTGAGTTTGGTATTGTTTTTATCAAAAATTTCTTCTTGAATTTAAGGGACTTGACCTTTTTTTATGTACACCATTTTTAGTTGTTAAATTATTGGCTTTGGTTGATTATTTTAAACGTTATTTACGTTTTTAAATATTTTTCACTTTTTCAACACATCTTATGAACAATTGGGATTTTATCACTTTTTTTTTTCCGTAGGATATTTATTTGATATTATAAATTTTTCTGTACGTTTAGTTGGTTTGGACCAGCTTTCCTTTCTTACCATTTGCGTTGAGAGCTGCAAAGAAATGTGGAAAATACATGTGTTATTTTTTTTATTGAGTTTCTTATTACTCCGAACTGATAGTACTGATTATTCCCTGAATTGAAATTCTGCTATATGTAAAAATAGAACCAGCCTAAGCTGCTGTTAATAATGGTGCTAATTCGTGGAAGACCAACTGGAACGTTCTCATAGGAAACCAATCCAAACCACGACGTAGATATAGGGTTTCGTATTTTTACAAGTTTTGTATTAATATCGTTTATATAGAAGCTTGGGAAAATATAAAAAATATGTTTCAATATTAATAACAAAAAGAACACACTAATTTAGTAGATTTAGCATATACAAATAAACTTCTGGTTATATTTCCAATAAGTTTCTTCGAAAATAAAACTAACCGTTTATTCTATTTGTATATAATAGTTAAAAAACATTTCAGTTTTTAAGTTAAAAATAAAAAATGTAAGAACAATTTCCAATTTGGCAAATTTTTGAATGTAATATAGATTTTAATAGAGTTATTTTCTTATTTGATTTGCTTTCTTAACTCTCTCTAAGAAATTTCAAAAAAAACTTTATTTCAATCGATTTTTCTGTAATTAAAATTCATAAGTCAAGTGTTAGTAATATAGTTTTTTTTTATACTGGCATCTATAGGATTTTTTGATACATAAAAATATGTTTTCAAAATTCCAATATAATATAGATTTAATCAAAGATTTGCTTTTTTATTTAGGTTTCCTAAGTAATTTCAAATATTTTTTATTTCAATCGTTTTTATCATTGATTTTTATAAGTAAAGTATTAATAGTAATATTTTCTGGCATCTATTAGATTTCTTAATACATTAAAAATTAATTAATTAAATTTTATAAGTCAAGTTTTAATAGTATAGTATTATTTTATAATGGCACCTATAGAATTTCCTTGATACATTAAAAATATGTTTACAAAATTCCAATATTCCTTCTCTTTCTTAAATAAAAAAAATATTATTTAAAAACAACTTATTTTTTTATGGATATAAAAGAGACAGCTAAATACTTCCAAAAATAGATTTCCTATTAGCTTTCTTTTTTCCAGAAAACCAAAAAGGTCTAACTAATTTCCAAATAGTTTCTCTGCCTGCCTCTGGAAATTTCCCTGCTTTTCTGGAGTTTTACTCTGAAATCTTGAATACAAAAAATAATACTTACACCATTTGAAGAGGTTTTTTCACTGGCCGATGATCGTAGCAGATCCTTTATTCGCGCTGGCTTTCCTTTATTTAAATTTTAAACCGTATTGGACTGTATTCGAAAGTTTCGCATTTTTGAAGGCAGGGTTTTATAAAAACCTCCGACAAAAAACCAGATAGACGTCGCGTCGCGTTCAAAGTTCTTGTTGTTCGAAAAAAGCGATGAAATAACCGGATCCGAGTCCAAAAATTAACCGATTTTGATTACAATTTTATTGGAAAATGTTGTAGTTGCTGCTGCTGTTGTTGTTGTTGTTAATTTTTGGTTGCCTAATTCCTTGGCGAATTTCATTCGGCAGGAAAAGCATCACAAAAATCAATGGAAAACAATAAAAAAATTAAATTTTTATCATTTTTGTTTTTTTGTTGTTGTTTGTTTGTTTGTATTTTTTCTTCCTTTTTTATTGTATTTGATTTTGTATTTTTATATTAACTCTTCTCTTGTTGTTGTTGTTGCTGTTGTTGTTGTCGTTGGTGTTGCTGCTGCATCTGCCTTGTATTGGTGCAATTAATGCATTTCCACACACAAACACACTCGCGCACACACACAGACGCACTTTCCAGGGTGCGAGAGGGGGGGTATTGAAACGAGAGAGATAGAGAAGGAGGGGGAACTTGCCTTCTTTTTTTCACAGATAATAACAATATTTATTTTTTTTTTTCTTTCTTTCGCTGTGTGTGTTTTGGCGGCGTTTTGTTTAATCGCTCTGCCGCCTTGTTGTTGTTGTTGTTGTTACTGTTTTTTTTCCGCTCCGCAACCGACTTGTTCGTTCGTGTCGATTCGAAACACGAATGAGGGGCGAAAACGAATGACGAGGAACTACCCCAAAAGAGAAGAGAAGAAATTTCAAAAAGCGGTTCGTTTCAAAACGGAGAGCACACCGAGAGAGAGCAGAGAGAGAGCAAAGAGTTGCCAATTTAGCTATTTTCCCACTAGATTTGAGTTGCCAGACCTTTCAGTTTCGAGGATTCAATGTTGCCAGACTCGAAAAGTTTGTCGATAAGGCAGTAATAACGGCAAGTTTGCATTAAGCAGTGCAGCAAGTAGATAAGCAGTTTGCCAAGCAGTTTGCATACTGTTAAATTTTACATTCTACACATGTTAAAAAAAGTACAACCTATTTTATTTTATATTTAGATTTAAAAATCTTGCTACTCTTGAATTTTATGGCTGCCCAGTGCAAAAAGCAAGGTTTTGCTAACTGAATGGTTCTGTGAAAGGGAAAAGCTTAGTACAAGTTGCTAAGTGGTTCTGAAAAAGGAAAATGCTTTAAAAATGTGCTTTCAAATGAACCATCGATAATTCCGATGTTGTTAAAACATCTTATCGATGGGCTACCACCTCTATATTAGTAACAAATAATAAGCTTCAATGTAAAACTGCCACAACCTTATGTATATATCAGAGCTCCCGAATAACAGTTGACCGTTTCTTGCAGTCACCAAATAACAGTTTTTTGGGGACCACTTGAGCAAAAAGTCAGAAAAGAACCGTTCACCAAAATCCCTTGAGCGAACGCTCTCTGCTCAACCAAAAACCTTTTTCGTGGTTCCTTTTTGCTCTGCTCAGTCACTGAACGGTTTGCAACGAGCGAAGAAAATAAAAGTCTTTTGCATTTGTATTAGTGTATATGTGAATGCTCAGTCTACTCAGGGTAGGTAGCCTGGTCAGCGCCGAACAGAGACATGCGCTAGAAAGAGATAGCAAG
>JAEIIU010043265.1:0-20199 GCA_018874675.1 Drosophila baimaii
ATGACTCCTTCACTGCGTTGCAAACTTCTGACTAAAATTATAATACCCTGCAAGGGTATAAAAAATAATTGTTTAAAAAAATAGAAAAACTTAGGTATGGTCAATTAGTCAGACTCTTTTAAAAATTTCTTCTAGTTAAGAATAGTATTCAAGAAACTTCAAAGTGCCATAACTTTGAAAATAATTTAAGCTGAAAACATTCTTTTAAGCAAACCAATTTTTAGAGCACGCTATTTGAAAACAATTAACTTCTAATGTAAACAGATATGTATGTTATAAATATATTTGTACGGATATAATCTGAAAATTTAAATAGAATCCGATTAAAAACATGAGAGTTATCAGACAATAAAGTTTCAACCGTCGATATCCATCTCGCTCGCCCTCGCAAGCACATCAGATGATAAGTCAGGTCCCAAACTGTGGTTTCGAACTGGGGCAATACAGAACGAAAATTTCAAATGCTTTCTTTTGTAATTTCTACGTTATTTATAGACTATCCTGGCGTTTTAAAGGCGCTAAGTGCTTCAGTAAAAAACCCAGTTGTATTTTAATTGAATGAAAACCACTTTGCATTTATTTCTTGTTATTATTCGTCCCATGTGACTAGCTTTTCAATAGGGGCTTGCTAGATTTATGGACAATTTAATTTCCGAAACAAATTATAAATAATTTGGGTTTATTAAAAACATATATATAGTTTTAATTGTCATTATTTCCCTGCAAAAGAAAAAATTGTTTCCCCTTTTGGGCCCTTTTTAAGAACGATGATTCTGCTTTAATAACTTCATCACCATCTTGTTTTGTCTACTTGGCGCAGAGTCCTTCCCCCTGACATAGGATGCCCTTCGCTCCCCAACATTTTACTCGCTGTTATCAACACGCGATTTTCGGCACTTTTTTATTTTTATTTTATGAAGATGTCGCCATCGAAGCGAAGCGTCGAAGTCGGCGGGCGACTGTCGTGCTGAGCTCCCTTGTCCTTCCTCCGTGCCTCCTGACGTGTTCCTTTTTGTTGTTGCTGGCTGCTATATATATTCTTGTCTCATTTTCATGGGCCATTTACGTAGACAAAGACTTGCGGCATGTTTGTGTATCCGTAAGATACATTTTCGGTTTGGGCCTGTCTGACTTCAGTCCAGGCCTTGTCCGTCGCCGTTGATTCTTCATCTGCGTCTGTCTACTGCATTCGTTTGTATATAATCAGTATTTATATGTATGTATAGGTCCATAATACGTTGAAAAAGGGAAAACATTTCAATATCTTTCAATATAAATTTATTTTATTTAATATATATTTTTGAAATAAAACTAATTTAAAAAATAAATGTCTTGTCTCGATTTTACCGAATGTTTAATGGTATTTGAATATTTTCTAAAGGGATTTTTTAGTCTATTGACTTTCAAGCTACATTTATCGAGAGGAATAGCCCAATATCGATGTATGTATCGACAAATCATATTAAAAATATCGTAAAGCTTAATATATCGAAATTTGAAATATCGAAAATGATAGTTTTTACTAAGCTCAGTCTTTTCTTTGGCGAATTTCGATATATTAGGCAGAATATCAATTTATCGGGCGTTAGAATATCTAAATTGATTCCGGATTCCGCGTCAAATATCGATTCGGTATCGAAATATCGATTTTTTCTGTCATAGCTATGCATCCCTATGCAGAGGTCTTATATTTATTTCGAGATGGGAAGTCAATGGAGTTTCCTGTCGCTTAAATAAATAAAGTGTCTTCTGGCTATCTTATCCGCTCAGTGTATGCTCTCAGTCGGGGATCGGAGGCATCGAAATACCGGTTCTCTGCCAAAGTTTTCAAAGTCCCTGATGGGGTGTAACAAAAAAGTTTATGAATATAAAAGGGAAAAACGGTGTGTTTTATTTCCTTTTATATTTTTCTCCTGTCCTTTCTTCCTTTGCTCTCGCTGCGTGATTATTGCAAAATGCCTTTAAGTTTCTCAAAAACAAAAACGAGAAAAATGTCTTATAACTGTCCAAGATGCGATGCCCTGGCCAAAAGTCGTTCTGACATTCCTCGGATTCCTTCAGCTTCCAGCATGCCCTGAACAATTTTTTTTATTTAATTAAAGCACACTTAGGCGATTAAGGGGCAAGTGCGTGATGGAATTTGGTCGTTTTTTTGCTATTTGTGGGCGGAGTACGGCTGTCCATCGTAAATGTCTATGATAAATCAAGCCACGAGTGTCGAAGAAATGGTACAAAGTCGTCGGTTGACAGTCGGGGAACTCCTCTCGGACAAGACACTTTTCTTGGGCACTGTGAAGTGTTGACTACGCTCATTAAAACTGACACACAAATGCCGGAAAGTTCAACGACAGAATTACTCGCGGATACGGACACACACACACACACACACACACATGCAGTGAGAAAAGTCGGTGACAGAAATAATAAACAAATATTTATTTGTTTGTTTAACTTTTACTCGCTTGATATTTGCTTTGAGATTTTTCTTTTTATTTTTCCCCTTTTGGCTTTATCGAATGTTTGCCAAGACATAAAACAAACCAAACAGCCAGCGCTGGAGCGGAGGGCGGGGCGGATCAGGGGGCAAGCGCTGTCACCCAGCTATGTGCAGGAAGCCACCTCGGGCCCGGGCCACTCTGGCCCCCATCCTGCCCGGGGCTCAACTTATCAGGGAGTTGCGTAAGTCAGTGCATGTGGGGAACGGCGTCGGAGTTCTTATCAACTTGGGCCGTACCTCGGACGGGCTGTGAGTAAAGCAAACCGGAAAATTAAAATAAATTCGAGCAAATAAAAATATTACTAAAACGAGGGTATGCGCCCTTGTGAAAGTGCATACAACTATGACCAAACCGGGTACTGGGTACCATGACGCATTAGGTGACAAAGCCCCGGCCAGGTGTCGACCTGATAACCCAAATTTCGATAATACCCAAGGTTTATTTATATGTTACTGACATATATAATTCACTGGAACGCAGCAGTAGACCTGTTCCTAGAATCTATTCCAAGAATTAATATTATATTTTAGCTTGGGGAACTCCTTACCACAGGGGCTATTATACTGATATTATGTACAATAGATTTTCTCGGTAAGAATCTTATCGAAATTCAGGGAACACTCTTATTTATGTTAATTGCCCAAATCATATCATACCTAACAGGTATATAGTATTTTTGTGTTGTAGGAACTTGAGTTGCTTTGCTTAAAACATTAAATTAAATAGTAGTTGTCGAAACGCAGAATTTTAATACTTAAATCTCTTTCTATTTCAGGTAATAATCATTTTAAATCAAAGCTGCTCCAGCTCGATATCCGTAGTTTGTATCTCTCCCTTTAGAAGGCTGACTAAAGCACGGTAATTAAACGTTAACAATATATCCAATTATGATGCGCGCCGAGCTCATGTCTTGCTGGCTAACCCTTCTTTTGAGTCGCCCAGAAACGCTCATTAGCGACTAAAAACATGAAAAGGCCCAAACAGATGAAAACAGAAATTAAGGAGGCTTTGCCTGTGCTTATGGGGGAGGTCCTTGGTCGCATGACATGTCCCGTGTCCATTTCCTCTGCCCAGCACAAGTGTGAGTGTGTGCGACAATTGTTTGTGACACAAAATGATTTTAATCATAATGTCATTAAACACGCAACCGGAGAGGGAAGGGGACAGCCGCCACGACAAGGGCTAACTAGACCCAGACCCGGTCCCTAGCCCTCGACGGCCCCCCGCTTCGGGCTTTGACACATGCGAAGATCCCAGGGAGTTGATAATTCCTGTCACTTAATTGCCGGGGCTTAAACATTACAAAACTTTTGTGTGGCCATTGTTAACATAATAAATTAATTTTTTCTGCCTTTCCCGCTCTTCCTCCTACTGTGCGAGCTGTTAAAAAGTCAAGTTCGAAGTTATGAGAAATTAACGTAAGCCGAAAAGGGCAAAATGAGCACTTCCGTTCGGGTCTCAGTTTTGGCTGGTTCTTTTTGTGGGCCACTTTAAATGGAGTCGTAAAGGTAATTGAGGATACTTTGGCGGCCATTGGGCGATCGAAGGCGTTGCCACGGGAGTTGGTGCCCCCTGTCCCTCACTTTTTGCCTTTCCCCAACTTATTCTCCCCTTTACATGGCTCTTCGGCAGCTTTCCCTTTGGCCTGACGAGTCACGCGATATGCTGAAGGAAGCCGCACAAAAGAGCCAAAATGAAGCTTGGCAGTAGAGTCCTCGGGGGCGTTGACCAAATGCAATTGATGAGCAGTGAGCAGAAAGCTACACCGCAAGAGGAAGGGGTGGAGACAGGAGAAGGAGCGGCCATCAGAGGGGTTGATCTAGACTCTACACTGTAAGGGGGCAGATATCTCTCGAGCAGACCGGCCTGGCAACGCCCACGCTCTGTTTGAGTAGAAATCCTGCATGGCCACACTGGTGAGGGTTTGTCCGGGACGACGGAGTTTGTTTGGAGATGGCGTCAAACGTTCTGTAATGTCTAGATCTACATTTCTGCTTGCCTATACGGGACTGTAGAGCACACACTACACAATACAAACGTTGGTGTGGCTTCTTCAAAGGTATATCTTTTGAGTCATATGTTAAAGCCATATTCAAGAAGATGTTAGCTATTTTTGTTCTCATCTCTTACCAAAATGTCCAGCTTCTCACACACACAAATGCAATGTTGCGATGTGACTGTGATCGTGAGGAGCACTGCTGCAGAGCATAGCTCCCGACAATGTCCCTGAGTCATACGGATTATTATGCACAAAGCGCACGAAGCATGCCGAAGCTGTCCGAAATCTATGCGTGTGAGAGCCGAGAGAGATATAGGGTATTCGGAAATATTCGGTTTTTACGGTAGAGCAGTGGTGCCCATAGACCTGATTCGCTAGACAGCATAATTCTCTGCTCCGCCTCAGCCGACATACGCACAGTAAGCACAAAATGTAAACACCGCGTGAGTTGTAGTCTTTTAGCCTTTTTTTCTTAGAATAAAATAACAATATTTAAGACATGGCTAGTTGTTATGAAATAATAGCAAAAACGATAGCTATTTTTATTTAAAAAAAGTCTTGTCTAGCCCCTTTGTTCTATACTCACACAAATGCAACTCTAACATGTCAATGTGTTGCCTGGCCATCACTGCTCTCTTCCAGCTAAAGGTATAACGTCCGCACGCCCACATCACCATCTCGGCCCTAAAGGCGAAGGCGTTAGCGCGAATGTGGGCCATAAAGATGCAGTAGTAAATGCCGGCGTATCTCACGCATCGCCGGGTATCCCGTGTTAGCAAATGTATCTCTGTATCTCGCTGAGCCCTCGACAGCGCATCTTAATCCTTCATCATCGTCAACTCGGGCTCTCGTAATCATCATAATCAAGCGAGCCAAAAATGTGTGAAATTCGTGGAACCGACTTGGAGAGCTTACTTCTCCCACTTCCCCTGCCTCGGTCAGTTCTTAAACTCTGCCAGTGTCACGGCAGAAGCAGAAGCATCAGGGTCAGGGCCCCTGCAGTTGGCGCAGATACATTTGTATCTGTATCTCTCTACCTGTATCTTTGGCACGTCGCCGACGTCGACATGTGTTTGCCGTTGTATTTCGTATACTTCATGTCGATTTTATGTAGAGGCCGCAGTCCCCGGTCCGCTGGCTGTGTGGTTTAGGTTTAGGACCGCCGTCTGCAACGCCCTTCTCTACCTGAGTCGCCGCAGAATCGCAAGGGCCCTCCTCGCAGATTGGCCATATGCCTTTTAAACTTGTTTCAAATAATTTCAGACTAGACGTGCATAAATCTACTTAACAACAAAACGGAGAAAAAGGAAGGCAGCCCCAAACCCAGACCCAAACCCAAACCAAATCCAAAACCAAAGGCAAGACCAAAGCCCGAAACGAAAACTTCAACTTCGCGACGCTGCGGCTGCTTCAGCTGAGATTTTGGCTTTTGTCGGCACTGGCTGGATGGGGCGGGGGGTGTGACTGGGAGGGGCTCCAGCGGGCTTTCTTTGTTGCCAAGTTTGAAGTTGTTCCTACTCCTTTGTGTTTGCTGTTCCTGTTCGCATGCTAAATAATTAAGTTAGCACTTGTGCGCTCGACGGTGTGCGTGAGTATCTGTGTGCGGATTTACAACTGACTGATGGACGGACTACACGGCATGCTATGCGTACACTGAGACAAACGATGCGCCCAACCGGCAGGCCCCCGGAAAAGTGGCGAATACGTCGAGGCCGGCTTCTGCCAGTGCCGGCCAGTTGACAGTTTTCTTGGTAACACTCAGCCTTACATATGCCAGCAACGCTGCCGCCTTGTCTGGTCGCCACATCTCAGACCCTCCGGTTTCCTATGAATAAGTGTATGCCGAATACTTTGCACAGCAGACAAGACACAATATTTGTTGGCACTCTTGTTTTTCCTCTGTTGCTTCTTCGGAACTTTTGAGCGCACATTACAAATTCACGGGAATCCAATTTATGTAGCGAACCGAGAGTTCAGGGCTTCCCAAGTGGCTTTGAGCGCCTTATCTAAGGCTATCAAACTGTTGTCTCCGCTTTCCGTGGCTCGTTGTGAGCCGAGATGCACTCGCCCGGCAGGGCAGTCAAAAAGTATCTTTTGCCTTAATAAATTTATCAGGCATGGGCAGGCTTTTAATGCTGTTAAGTGTGCCCGATGCCGGCCATGTTCTGGGCACCTTTTCCCCTATATCAATCCCGGGCCCATCCCATAAAGCCCGACTGCTCTCCATCACCGTGGGATTGGGAGTGGGTATTGTTCGCACTCTGTCGGTGACTCAGCCGCCGTTGGAAGTACGGTTTCCTCTCCTTTGTTCTCATCTGCAGCCTGCTTCTCGTTCTGCCTTTTTTGTCAGGATTCTGCGAAGGATCGGAAACAGGTATCGAGGCGCGCACTTTGGCCGGGCGTGATGTATGGCAGTCGCTGGGCAAATGGACTCGAATGCATTCACATTCATTCAGCTGCAGTTTTGGATGCAGTTTCGAATTGATTTAAAATGTTGGCAAACTAGCTGGCGTTTCTAACAAAACATCGACATCGAAATAAATAATATGGCAAGCCTATAGCCATGGCAGATATGGCTCATACCAAGCCTTAGTTCTCTAATTAGTAATATTGCTGGTTAACTCGACGTGTAATTGCTTTGATTTAATACTCATAAATCGAGATTCGCCTATATGTGAGATGATACACAATAAGCGTAACCAAAGTTGATGAGGGGAGTGCACTTGAAATTCCCAAGTCTGAATTCTGTGACACGCTAGTACATAACGGCGCAAATGTTGCAAAGTTATTGAAGATAAACTGAGTTAATAAACAACCTTCAGCACTTCCATACTGACATAACGAATAATAAATATTAAATATTGTCATTGTTAATGCTGGCTTATAATAAAATGTCTTATAAAAATGACTCTAAGAGCAAGTACGTGTGTTAGAAATCCTGCTAGTCTCAATTATTATTAAAGAATTAAAACCATAGTTTATTACAGTAATAGTGTAGTGAATAATAGTTTTAATTTTTGGCACACAACTGTTCGATGGTTCCTTCGTTTAGGGACTATTTTTCCAAGATTTTAAAAATACCTTTCGCAAGGGTGAGTCGTACTTCTTCTTTGTTATTTATGACAAGTACAAGTTTACTGCTTTCTGGCTCTCGAAACTAATGCACAAGCGTATATGGGGCTCCGTAATTAAACATGTGCCAGTCGAGGCGGTTCCAACCTAGAGCCGAAACTGTGGCCGATAAAGTATCTGCAAGATACTCGGTATCTGGGCGCTGTGTATGTGTGCTTGCCCGAGGCGCACAAAAACCTATTAAAACAGCAAAACGTTAGGCAGCCTGGGATTGGCAGTGAGCCTGGGCCTGGGACTGGGACCGACTTGCAGACACGGATACTCGGATACTCGTACTTGCAGATACTATGCATGCACTCGCATGCGGAGCGACGACACTTAAACGCACGCTGCGCGGTAGTTAGCGTGGCGAAATGGAAAAAATTACTAAAACTAACGTAAAATATGGCACAGAAAGCGGCAGGGCGGGGCGGGGCGGGGCAAGCCGGGCGGGGACAAACCTGTTGAACGCATGAAATTAACATGAGCAACAGCTGTGGCAGCTTGGACTTGACTTGGTTTTCTGCGAGCGTGTTTTATGTTTTTTGGTCAAACTTCCTGGTTCGGCTTCGCCTTATCCAGACGCCCCATCTCGCTGGCCTCCCTTACACACAGCTCTGGCTGGGTTAGTTTTGTTCCTCCTCAAGATCATTAACAGTCATAATTAATTGTGTTTCACTTGAACATTTTGGACTTTGCGCCTCTCTTGCGGGCACAAGAGCTGAGCCAGAGTTTGTAATAATCACGGCGGCCGTTAAACGTATAAATTTTACAACATTTGCCGCTGCTGCTGGGTCATTAGCAGCTGGCTCCGAATGATATATAATTTGTAACTGACCCGGGGCGCAAATTAAATTAAATTAAATTTATTTGTGTGGAAACCTCACCAGCAGGCATGTGCCACCGATGCTTTGAGCGTGTGTGCGCGGCTGCAAATCACCCATAAATAGTCATTTGCATATTTGGGAAATATTCTGAATGCCGATCTGTCGAAGGCATTCCGTGAATGATTTCCTAATTTGATTATTTCCCAGACGACGGCCAGGTCATGCTGTGCGAATCGAGAAAGCCTGAAAAGCTCTCAAGTTCATTGCCCAAATGCAGGAGCCTCGAAGGAGAGCTGATGGGGGAACCTTCAGGTGTCAAACAGACTTTATTTCGCCGATAGTCTGACAACCTTCGAGCTCACACACAGCTGCGGATGCACGGCAACGCAGCTACAGATACGAACCGCCGTCCATCCCCTCAGATACATAATATAATATATACTCTCCGCTGCGCCACTGCCAGCTTCACCCACAATAAATCTTAATTTCTCACTTGCGCTGCTCGCTCAATGTTGACATTGCTTCCCCCTTGTCGACAATTTTAAGTGACACATCAAATTAAATATAAATACAAATAAAAGCGCACACAACGAGCTGCGGGGAGGAGGGGACGGGGCCCACACACAGATACAAAATACTCGCGCCAAAAAATTAGCCAAAAGCAAATTCGTCACAATATAATTTCGCGATGCGATTTACATTTCTGTTGCTCCGCCATCGGCGCTTTGCTTAGATGCGATTGAGGGGGCACCCGGTGAGTGTGTTGGTGTTGGTGTTGGTTTTGGTGTGTGTGTGAGCGGGGTGTGATGTTGTTCTCCTTGAAAATGTTTGCTCATTCAAGAAACAATAAGTTCTTCCCAATTAGGGGAAATGGAAATAAATAAGATTATAATATAATATTTGATCTGGGAGCTGTGTACTAAGGAAATTATTAATTTGCTCTGAAAGATATTTTGAATTGTATATTTGATGGGAATTATCTTGGAGTTAGAGATTGAAATTAGGCCATGTAGAAGAGATTGTTAAGAGTATAGTTGATATTTATAAAAAAAAATGGTTTACACATTCAAAGCTTAAGGTGCGCACAAATGTGTAAATATCTTAGGGTAAGCTTCTAGCTGGAATGTTAAAGTCCCTGCAGCTATCTAATCCAATCAGTTGTCTAGTGACTAACAGAGTGATTCTTACTTATCGACATAAAAATATCGAAAAGTTTGCACTTTTAGGTATCGAAAAATATCGCATGCTATTGATAATTTCGAAAAAAAAATTTATAATGTCATTTTGCCTATTGAATATATTAGGAACATCTGTGAAACTGAATTTTTTATTATTTCTTTATATTTTTTCAACAATTCTAGCTTAAAATATGCTGGTACAGTTTGATATATCAAACAGAATATCGATTTATTGCGCATATATTACATATATCGAAGCGAAACAGCTGTAATGACGTCTGTTATTCCCGTGTTGACTATCTGAAATCAGCTGTTTCCGAGCCAAACAAAATAATTGACAGAAGGTTCGCCTTCCTGTTACTGTAAACTCTTAATACGGTTGACAATCAAATTTTCTTAGCAGGAACTTTATCTGTCCGCAAAATTTTAACAGTCAGTTAGAGACCGACCGTTAGCTGTTCAATTAAATTTGTAATCTTTATAATTAGTAAAAAATCTACGCCCCTCATAATTCTATAAAGAATCTGTCTTATGTTTTCACACAAACTAGTCTTTAAGCTCTTAAACTACAACCCGTCCCTAGGAAGTCAACGTTACTTAATTTTCTTCGTAAATGTAACGCAACCAATAAGTAAATATTCACAATGATGAATCTTTATTTCTTCGATATTTCAAATCATTGTTTAAGACAAACATGTGAGCACGGTCTTTAAAGTTAATTTGGTCATAATTTATTCGCTTTAGCTAAACGTATCCACTCCCAAAGGCAGTGTCAAACGAATTCGACTTCCCATTTCAATTTTGAATTAATGCAGAAACTCATTTCGAAAGCTTCCCACATTAATTAATAGCAAAGAGCGGCGAACGTTTAAAATTAACCGAGTTAATTATAAATTCACTTTCAAAACCAGAGAACTATAATGGAGAATCGGCGGCGGCGGCGACCACAATGTGCCCATAAACTTTCATTGAGCCGACGCTTTGTGGCAATTGAACTGAGATACTTTTTTCTGTTCGGGGAGCCCGAGAGCGGGGAGCGAGCGGGCAGATACTACCTGTCACCGACAAGTGCTAATGAACTACAACAACTAGGCAACAACTGCGGCTCGCGTTTCGTAATAATCGAGTGCGACAGGGAGCGGGAGATGCGCTCAGGTGTGCGGCTGTCTCTTTCGGGGCTCTGAATATGCTAAAATATGCTAAACGATTCTGCTCTTTTTTTATTATTCCAACACGCTCGTTATTCTCGTTCTCCCCTCGCCACACAAGCCACACAAGCCCCCTTTGCTTCCCCCGAGCCGAGAGCGAAAAACTCATTTAGGCAAACGAAACTCGTATTGGGGTAGTCTTGACTACAAATCCGATTTAGGAGCGGAGCCGGAGAAAGACGGGGAAAATGTTAGACACAGATAGCAACAAGAGCGAAATGCTATAAATTTATCTCCGCTTAGATTTATTGATAGACAGCTCGGCAAATTTATGTAAACGATTGAGACAGTTTTTTGTTGTCGTCGCTGAAATTGTTTTGGCCTTTTATGTGTCTCAGTCGGGGACAGTTGTTGGAACGTGTGAAATCAGCAGCTAACTGCGAGTCATGAGAAATTTGTTAACATTTTATTGCGACGAGATTGTGGGGTCATATGGTGTGGCTTGATTAAAGCATTTACTGCTGCTTAATATACAATTGTTTAAGAATAGAAAATGCTACTTACAAAATATAGGAAGCTTTGGCAAGTACCTTTTGAGCTTAACCTTAATTACAATAAAATTGGTGCTCGATAGATGGAGGATTTTGATAAGATATTGTAATACTGAAATCTTTAATTTAGAAGTTAAAATACTGTAGTGGCCATTTTCGAGCGTTTTTTCGTGATTTTTTTGTAAAGAAGGAATTGGAGTGAATTTGGTATGTTAATAATGTTTTCCCTAAGGACCTCCGTGGCATGCAGCAGAACTCGACCAATTATAATCGATTACATATTTAGGGAATGATTTAGGGGTTTTTGAAAATATCAATATGACAAATTCTTAAATAGTTTACTAAGCTGGTCCAAAAAAATATATTCTTCGTGAATAAAAACCATAATTAGATAAAGATTACCTTTAGATGTGGTCAAAATGTGAAGTGATAATAGGTAATCTTATTAAGTTCAGCTGCATACCGATTCCAAAATCACGTTTTGAACAAAAATACGTAATAGAACAAAATATTGCAGGAGTAACCTGGTAAAAGAACACTTACTCACTTCAAATTGCTATAACTGTAGATATAATCTTAAAACATTATTAAAAGTATAACACATTTTTAGAGATAATAAAAAATTGATCCCAATAATGAAACCACTTTAGTTAAATGTATAAATATTTTCGTAAGTCTGCAGTGGCTTTAACCGCTGTAAAAATACTATACCTTGCATAAGGCACTATACCTCAGTAGCAATTTTAATACATTTGTCCGCGGTATCGATAAAATGCTGTCATTTCTAAATTTATTATTTCTCAGTATGGATAATTATGATATTAGGATTGCTTGATTTATAAGGTCTTGCGTTTGGCTAGCGAAGGGGAATTTTAATAATTTTAATTTAGGAGCTTCAGTTAAGTAGACGGCAAGTCACGATCAACTTAGGACGTTCCTTGAATTAAGTTGGCCTATGCTGCATAGAGATAACTTGGCAAAACTCAAAAAATGTTTATTTGCCGATCTTCCGATCTTATCTATAAACATACATGTTAAGTCTCTTTTTGAATATAGATAAGTATACCCTGAAGTTCTTTAAGAGAGCCTCTTCTCTTTAAGAACTACAAAATACTGAACACTTTTTCCTTTTGTTCCGTTTGATAAAATTATGTTTAATAAAGTGAAAGATACAGTTCTTCAAATGGCTAATATAGTAGGAGCTTACATATGCTCGTGGCACTCGACCACTGCCTGACTAATGGCCTGTCCAGTGTCCCCTCTTCGTTGTCTTTAATTTATCCAGTTTTCAAGAATATATTTTAATTCTTGAGTTCTGGGGAATTAGTTTTCGGATGTCCATTAGGTTTTCATTTCCTTGAGTACATTTCCGGGAATTCGAAGCGCCAAGTCCGCCGGGAGATGATGGTCGCAGATAAGAAGGCTAAAAATTGCATAAATTAGCTGGCAAGGGAAGCCTAGTTTATTAAATACAAGTAAATGAGAAATATGCGTCTTTAACTGGTTTGGGACGCCGGCTCGGCTGTTTATTAACCTGTTAACCGTTCTCCCAGCTCCAGTGGCAGCCCAAGAGCCAAGCCAGCCCAGTTCCCATCCCCATCCCAATCCACAGCCCCAGTCCCAGTCCTAGCTCCAGCAACTGTATCCACTCCCCTGCGTGCAATGGAAATGCACATAAATAAAAGATAAGTCGGGCAAAGAGCATAACAAACGTTTGCATTTCCGGCTAATAAAGCGGCGGAGCGGAGGGGAATAAATATCGGGGGCTCTGCCCTGTTTGGGGCATTAGCGGCTCTTATGAATATGCATGAGGATGGCATAATAAAAATATATTTACGAAAAAGTAATACAAATCAAAATGAAATTAGATAGCGGCGAGGCGAGGTGAGGCGAAGCGGGGCGAGGCGGGGAATTTATGGCCAGCTGAGAACTGAGCCAGCGACAACTGAACTGCACTGAACTGAACTCAACTCGGCTCAAATTAATTAAAGCAGCGCAGCGCAGTGTGTGGAAATATTTTACGTGTTGCCATGTGTGGATGGATGCATTCGGCTTCCTACTTTTCCGCCCGCCCCGTCCCGTGCCGCAGCCTTGCCTTGGCTAATTATTCATTCATGACATGTTGAATGCACACAGCCTGTCGGGCGGTGTGGGGGGCGAGGCGGTGCCGTGGAGTTCCCCGGCCGGGCATTATTTACAAAGTTTTGCAGCACTTGTGCTAAAGTATCTGACAGATACGCCGGCGCACGTAGTACGTAGCGTAGTACGTAGCTGCAGGAGCCGGGCTAAGCCGAGGGGGTTGCAGGGCGTCTGCAGACTGCAAAGAGCATTAAAGCGTCAACGTGCTGCTCACGTTCATCAGCGCCCATGGCCAGCTTAAAGGCAGGAAAAAACGAGTTGTGGCCAGAACGGGTAACACACACACACACACACACACACACACACACACACAAGTAGGCAGCAGGCAGAAGGAATGAACGGCCAGCCCCCACCGCGACCACTGCCCCTTGTCGCCCATATGCAACCTGCTAATAGCTTGTTTCGCCGTCGCAACAAATTAACTTTGGCTCTGTTCACCCTGGGCTGCATTTTTGAGCCGAGTTCCGAACGGTTCTGTTTCAGTGCAGCAAATTACACTATTTTTCACTTGGCCGAAGCAACAAACTCTGAACAGTGGGCTGCTAGATACAGCTGAGGGGTTCAGCCAGTCCAGAATGATTATAGACGCAATTATTCAGGTATAAAGTGACTAATAAAGCACACTAACTGGCTGCAGTGCACAACAGAGGAAACAGTAGATAAGAAGAAAACAAATTCAGCTGTTGATAAGCCCACTTCCAACCATAAACCTATTTCTTTTTATATTTTGGGAATCCCACAATATACAGTTTAAGAATGTGCATCCTCATATGAGTTTTTTAACCTTGCACAGAAATATGAATCGCTATAAGCAGTACATAGTACATTATCAGACGAGTCGATCTGGTCATGTCCTATCGTTAGTCCCTTTTATTGTTAATACTATTGGTGCAAAGACCCAGGATATGATGGGAAGTAATAATATTCAAAGAAAGTTTGGTAGGAAAACTATGCTCAATGTCATATCGAAAATATCTTAAGGTTTGATATATGGAAATTTGAAATATCGAAAAATACCGCATTTATTATTTAAATATATATATTATCGATGGTATCAAACAAATCTCCAAAAAAGTTCCATTCTTAATTTGTCTGATTTTTACGACTATACTTAATACCTCTTAAAGCGTATATTTTGATTTCTTGTATATTTTTCCAAAAAGTATAAATTAAACCAGAAAGCAGCTCCATTCCGGAGCTGAACAAACGCGGAACCGGAGTGGTTCAGATTTATTTGAAATCGAATCACAATAATAAACGGAGTGCTAATTTATTACGTAAAATATTCGGAAGCAAACCAGAATGATTTTGTTTAATCGTGATTGGAAAATAAAATAAATATTTGTTACATATTTTTACTCGTCCTTCTTCTTACCAATAAACATAAACATTCTTTATTAACATTTCGATCACATACAACGTATAAGAATAAAAGAGCAAGCTATTTGGAAGTTCTGAAATCTCTATCGTTCTAAAAACTTCGAGCTTTAAAAGTGGAAAATTGATTGAAATTAAAGAAATCACCATTATTATATATATTTATTAAGCCCTGGTAACATCATATCGACAAAACCTTATCGGCTTAGAAGGGTATACATACTTTGGCCTCCCGAAGCTAGCTTCCTTCTGTGTAGATTAATGCAGAAATGTATCACTCTTTATTATATAATATTATGCTTCATGCATAATTTGCTAATTAACATGACCCCGCTTCTGATGCACTCCCGCATGGGTTTTGCCCCACTGTACAGAGCTAAGCAATCGTGTGAAATATTCAAAGAGCTCGCTGCAAAGGCAGAAACAACATGCGCGATGGCAAAAAAGCCAAACGGATGTGGATGATGTGTCTCGCTTTGGTTTTTGGGCTGGGAAAAACTCTCTCGCACACACACTTGGGCTGTCGGAATTGCGCCCAGGAAATATTGCAGCAGGAACACGCGGACGGTTGGTGGATGGGGCTGGGAATGGGGGAACTGGGAACTGGGGACAAAAAACGCAGTGGTTTCTCCCTGCTCCCGGCCGGGCAGGATAAGAGCGCTTAAAGTCGCACATTTAGTGACAGTTTGTTGGATTTGCATGGGGACGACGTTGACATGGCAGAGTTGTCATGATTAATGCGTGGCAAGAGAGCAAGCTACTCCCCGGCCCTGGAGCAGGGACAGCAGGATGGCCCAAGCCGAGTGGCGGCAGAATTCGGATGCCAAAGGGAGAAGGAAGTCGCCAAAAGTGGGTCAAGCTGTGCGCCATCATCTCGGGGAGTGATGAGTTCTTAATAGAAGAAGGACAGTCTCTTTTAAATTCTGAAATACGTTGGGTTGTAGATGAAAGCAAATTGATTTAAAATCTAATTTCACAAACATTATAAAGGAAGGGGAGGTTAAGAATGAATGAATGATGATATAATAATGTCTACCTGGTCTCCATGAATACTTCGGGCTTTTTGGAGCATCAATAATTAAACTTTGCCTTGAATAAAGTCCTTATTCTTTATATTTATTTTTGGCGCTTTTTCCCCAACTCTTTGTCTTGATTTCATATGCCTATATCGAGACTTTACTTTGTATATGCCAGGTCACAAAAATATAGTTGTTTAGTATAGCAGGTTGGTTGGACAGTCTGTTTCGTTTCCTTCTCGTAAAACTCTTTAGCGAACTTTGCTACCGATTGTCCCAGAATGCAGACTTCAGAATTTCTGCTGACATTACTATGGTAGTTATATTTAACTTAGCTTCAGGTACATTCATTTTTTAATCTTAGCAACGATGATTAGCATATATTAATCACACATTTAAAAGATTACTTTTTAGAAGTATTCTCTACCTATTTGTTTTTTTTAGCAAACATGTAAGTTACCTCTACCGTATCTGCGAGTATAATCAACGAGATAAAGTTGTTCATGCAGACAGACTCGTTACAAATGCCTCCATTTCGAGCGGGCTTAAAGCCTTCGTGCTGGGATTCATTACATGGGGAGGCGTTTATCTGGCGCAGATTGAAAATGTATCTGCCAGATACACTTTCCCGGCTTAATGAGTTGCGTTCGCAGCTAACTTTTGACATTTGCCAGGTCGAGCGGCAGGAGCGCGGCAACGAAAACGAGTAAATTAAATGTATTACAATGCAAAGCGTTGAAGTGCGTGAGCCGGGTTCTGGACAGGGTCGAGGAGGGGCCGGAGGGCCGCCGCGGATAGAGTGGACCGTGTTTGCCTTCGGGGCAACATCGAGGCTGAAATTGCACGCAACGGCCGCTTCCCCCAGCTCACTCCGCCGACCATTAGCCATTTACCATGTGTGCTGTTCAGTTTTTGCTGCTTTATTTCGCATTTCATTTTTATTTTATTCCGCTGCCGTCGTTGCTAAAAGGCAGCGCATTATAATTTAAATTGCATTTCGCCCGTACGCGAACTGAAATTCTTTTTATTAATACAAAGCAGCGGCGACGGCAGCGGCAAAAATGCTAATCAGTTGAGTATATACTCGCCAGATTTTGTTTCATTAATCAACAGCAAAGTTCAATGGACCCGCCATGCGGGACGCTTTAAAATTATGTTTTCTTATTGAAAAAGGAGGAATATGTTGCATTTGTGCGTACAATTCACACCCCATCCAAGCCCATCTGTGTTGGGTTTCAAATTGCAATAATATTAAGTGTGTCCATCGCTCTGGGGCGCATCAAAACCAACAAATCAACGGCAACGGGCGGAAGCAAGGGCCACATTTGTGTTGATGTTATGAAAATACTTTGGGCCAAATGACTAAGACGAGAAAGGGGTTTTCCAGCAAAGCAAACACAAGCAAGGAAAATTTGTAATCCGAATATGTGTAATGGATGTTCTTTAAGGCAGAAGCCGGGGCAGGAAAGGGCTTTTCTACAATATAATTATGAGCAAGTGTTTGATGGCAGTTTAGCTATTTGCCTAAATGGAAATTGATACTACTGGAATTGTGTGAAAAACTCTTGGATAAATCTCAAGCTTACACCAAGGATTTGAGGTTATTTAAAGAGTTCAATAATTGGTTTACAGGATTTCAACTTATTTAAAGAGTTCAGTTTTTTGTTTGCTGGAAAAACTATACAACTCGCAGGTAGCCGGGGCCAATGGACAGTGTCCGCGCTTTAAAAAACTTTTAACTTGAGTTCTCGCTGGTCCCAGTCCCGGACCAGACACATTTTAATCACATTCTAATTAGCCAAACTACGTCAAAGAGTCCGGATGCCGCTCTCTCTCTCTATCTCAGTCAGATTTTGCCCCGGTCCGACTAGCAGGGCTTAATAAGGAAATCAATTAATAACAAGCGATGCAGCAACTTTAGAAGTTGGCAAGGAGAGCTGGCGGAAGGCACTTTTCAGTCTGTCTAATAGATTCGAAATTAAAGTTTGTGCCGCCGTCGACAAAGTTGGGCGAAGAGCGACGACGACATTGACTAGACTCGAACAACAAGTTGACTTCAAGCTGCAGGCACACAGATACAGATACAGATGCTCGGAGCAAAGATACTCGTACAAGAATACAAGACCGAGCCAGACACCGACATCTACAGACACAGCGAAGATGACGACAATGATGTGAAGTTGGTCGTCTATAGAACATGGCAATGCACTCAGACCAGGAGCGGCCAGGACCGGGGGAACTGAGGACTGAAAAAACTTCCGTAAACAACGCGATTCAGCCCGGGCAACAACGAACGAAGATTTTAAAATTAGAAACGAGAGAAATAGATACACCGAAATAAAAAAGGAACTGAAGAGAAAACGAAACGGAGCCGAGCCGAGGAATACCAAATGGAAAATGAAAATAAAATTGTCTACGAGTATCTTCCTGCGAGGCAAGAGCATGGGACTGGCTGAGTGTGTGTGGGAAATTCAAGGAGCGTTCAACTGGGGAATACTCCGAGTTACAGAGCCGCACAAAATAATAGTGGTTCATCTTGATAAATATGTTGCTTTGTGTTGTAAAATAAGCTGAGCTATTTGTGGGAGTTTTCAGTTACTTTCAGATACTACTTAGTTATAACGCAATGTATTGGGTAATTATTAATTGTAAATCTGCGTTCACAAGACCACATTGCATTTGTGTGAGTGAGACATAGGATATAAGACATGATATCATATAAAACAACCAATCGCTCGTATGGTAGCTATCTGATTAATCGATGACAACATTAACATATTTCTGTATCTCAAATAATAAGCGTATAAGTTGCAAGATAATGAGATTTTCCAGATATTTATTTTATTATACTTCAATTTTCCGATCATTCTAATGGCATCTATTTATATGATATTCATATGTTCCGATTTATATAGTACTTCATATAGAAAGAATATTATAGGGGAATTATATAACAAGGAGACTTGCCGATGGACTTACAAGATCAACTCGGCTATTCATGTTAATATATATATCATATTCCCGGAAATGTCAGTCGTAGCTGCCTATGGTATCTATGGGATATGATACTTGCAAGTTGCAACTCATAAAACATAGAGAACTCTTCTAACTAAGGAACTGAAATGGCTTGATCGATTTGTTTTCAAATTAAGATTTCCAAGGTCTAGAATTCATATTCAACACGTTGCAAACGTCTAGTAAATATTATAATACCCCGCAGGGAGTAAAATATGTGTTGATGCTATCTCCGAATATATATTATATCCAAACCTATTTCGTTGAGCTCGGCTGTAAAATTCAGAGACCGGGATGGTAAGAGAGGCCAGGGGTTCTATCCAACCATCCATCGCCTTGGGGGCCGCACTGCAAGCGAGCAGAGGCAATCAAACAACTGAGGCATGACAACTTTATGCCAGGAGCAGGCCATAGAAGTTGCTGCCAATGATGGCTATGATGATGATAATGAAGAAGACGATGACGATGATGATGCCTCTTGGGGGGAAGGGGCAGGAGCACGCTTCCACCACAGCTCCGGCGGCTTATTTGACGGACGAGGCAAGACCGACAAGCGACGGTCGACGAGCGACAAGCGTCCGAACGGCACATGACATAAAAATTAAATAAACAAAATTATGGACCAGGCCGTATGTGGCCCTAAGACTCTGCCGCCTTCACCCCGCCTCCGTCACCGCATCACCCTCCTCCTCGTGGAGCGTAGATAAGTGTAATGTATATGGGGTTTTAGATAAGGCCGCGGGGCGCGGGCAGAACAAATAGCGGGGAGAGGAGTGAGGACAAATCAAAATAAACATTCTATCCGTCCGCACACAGAATGTTGTTTCCCGAATTGTTGTGTTTGTTGGATAAACAATCGAGGGAGTTTTATTCTATTATTTTTTTTTAACATGAAGCGCCGGGAGAGCTGGAATGCCCCAGAGGTGGAATAAAGAATGGCCGGAGACGAAGATTCAGCTAATTTGATGGAGGAGTCGCCCAAGCTGGTCTGAGAGCACTGGGGCGTTAAAGGAGAGCAGTCAGTTAGCAAACACTGGGAAAGAGAAGCTAATATGATCAGGGTGCTGCGGTACTTGTAGGCTGGAACTGTTTAAATAAAGGAAGGAGGCAGATGTTTAGATACAATAGTTGGACAATTGGCTTAATTATCTTAAAGTGCATGTATCTTTACTTTGTTTGAGATTGTTAAAGATATGTAGGGAGCAGGGTATCCAACCGGTACCATGACCGTTATTTTTAACCGGTATAACCGAATCAAAACCGAAACCGCAACCGAAACCGAAACCGAAATAATTTTTTTTTGCCTAACCGAAACCGTAACCGAAATATGTGGCCGTAAC
>JAEIIU010043266.1:0-24106 GCA_018874675.1 Drosophila baimaii
ATAAACATTTATCGCTGGCCAGAGTGAATTTCAATACTAATTATATTTCAGTTTGCTGGAATTTGTGTTTTTGTGTAAACAAAAAGTGTAATTATATTATTTTTGTATTGCCAAGGCCTGAGTTTTTGTAGGATTTCTATGTATACATTATGGCCAGCTATGTTTGGAACATGATTTTTGGCCAATGGATATTTATGCAATTTCTATTTAAAAGGTTTTACTTAATTATAATTTCTTATGCTGTTGAAATGTTATTTTTAATGTATTATTATATATTTTTTATTGATTTATTAAGGGAGTTTTTAAACATTCCCCATTATAGCACATTTTAGCCCTCTCTAACCCCATTTTCTTCCCATTTTCTTTATCTTTTTCCCCTCATTAGTCCCACTTTGGAGCTGGTTCCGCCTCGAATGGCTATCACAGTGCCGCTGCCGCCAAGATGGCCGCTCAGAATGCGGCCCTGGCTCCCCCGGACGCTGGCAGTCCGCTGAGCTCCATGACCGAGACCCTGCGTCGCCAGATCCTCTCCCAGCAGCAGCAGCAGCAACAGCATCAGCAGCAGGCGGCGCACCACCACCAGTCGCAGTCGCACCACCAGCAGCAGCCATCGCACCACCAACAACAGTCGCCACATGGCCAGTCGATGAACATGTACAAGTCGCCGGCCTACCTGCAGCGCTCCGAGATCGAGGATCAGGTATCCGCGGCGGCGGCAGTGGCTGCGGCGGCGGCCAAGCACCAGCACCAGCAACACCAGCACCAGCAGCAGCAGCAGGGCTCGGAGCGGCGGGGAGCGGAGAATCTGCCCGATCTCAGTGCCCTGGGACTGATGGGTCTGCCAGGCCTGAATGTGATGCCCTCGCGGGGATCCGGCGGCGGATCGGGTGGAGCAGCTCCTAACAGTGCCGCCTCCTATGCACGCGAGCTATCCCGGGAAAGGGAGCGAGACCGCGAGCTGTCCCGCGAACGGGAACGGGAGCGCGAACTGTCCCGCCAGTATGGCAGCCAGTCGCGGGGCTCTAGTTCCGGGTCCGGCAGCGCCAAGTCCCTGACCGCCAGCCAAAGACCCGGCGCCGCCTCGCCCTACTCCGCCGCCCACTATGCCAAGCACCAGGCCAGCGCCTATAACAAGCGCTTCCTGGAGAGCCTGCCCGCCGGCATTGACTTCGAGGCCATTGCCAATGGGCTGCTCCAGAAGTCGGTGACCAAGAGTCCGCGCTTCGAGGACTTCTTTCCGGGACCAGGCCAGGACATGAGCGAACTGTTTGCCAATCCGGATGCAGCCGCTGCTGCGGCAGCGGCGGCCGCCTATGCGCCGCCCGTGAATCCGGTGCGGGAATCGCCGCTCATGAAGATCAAGCTGGAGCAGCAGCATGCCGCCGAGCTGCCGCATGAGGATTGAATCCCGGGGTATGGGGGATGGGATGGCGGGCACACACAGGGGTGGGGCAATTTTTGAAGCCATGAAAATGAGGGGCAAAGCAAAGTAATCATTGGATAAACAGTAAGTGGTTTTCTTTATTTAATTTTGGGGCTTACTTTTTAATTAAAAAAAAGGTTAAAACATAAACTTGGCTCCCCTGAATGCCAACCAAAGGTTTTAATAGTTTTATTTAGCTAAAAAAAATAGGGCAGCTGCTTTTTTATTAATATTAAAATAATTATTTTATGGCTTTAACTTGTATTCTTTAAATTCTTTACTTTTCTCTTTAGCAAACCTTTTAAAACTATATATTATTTTTAAGTAGCAAAAAAATAGCAAGGGATTATTTTTCAAGAAATAAAACAAAGAATACCAAAGCCTTAAAAAAAACCTACAAATATTTGCTTTGAAAAGTGTTTAAAACATATTTTAAAACCCAAGAAATAACTAACAACTTTCCTGACATATCCAACGATTACTTTGCCTCCAAGGTTAATTGCCCGAAAAGAAAACGAATAAGAGCCACCCTAAAAACACACACACACACACAAAGCAAATACACACAACCACAAATACAAAATACATTTGGACTGCTACTTGAACCCCAACGTTTTTAGTGTTTAGTGCTTAGTTTGAAGTTGCTAACTGGTTTTTATGCCTAGGCTAGTTTTAGAGCATATCGAAGGAAGGTATAAAAAAAAAGTATTAACCTATTATTAAAGCACACACCCCGAAAGCCACACACACACACACAACACACACACATACATACTTCGGAACTTTCCTGTAAGGATAGGATCTCGTACTTTGTCTTATTTATTTTCAAGATAATTCGTTGCGTTGATTGCCTTTTTTGCCACGCGAAAAATAATAATAATAAATAGGTGTAACGATTAAATGTAACCGTAAAGCGTAAAGCGTAAAGCGTAAATAATTAAATTTACGATTAGAGACTTGTGCATTTCTTAAATGTAGCTTAACCCTAGAGATACACAAACAAACACACACACACACACTGAATGTTGTCAAATCTGGTAATTACAACTTTATATACATATATAAATACATAGAAATATACGCAAATACTTTTAGATACATAAGCACACACCACACACACCCGGATAGAAGTGCATACCTATACGCAGCACACACACACACATACTTATATTAATGGTATTTCCAAATGTAACTGTAAATAATGTACAAATTTCCATAGCTTTAGGCTTCGACTTAATCTTAGACTTACTACCCCCTCAACCCCCCGGAAACCGAGACCCTTCGCAGCACTTCGTCTATGGTAATCGTAATCGTAATCGTAATCGTACTGTAGCATTGTAACATTGTAAATGAATGAATGAGCAAACAACGCAGGCAGCATCACATTAAAATCGTGCTAATTTTATGTAAACACACACACACACTTCGCACACAACACACACCCACACACTCGACTGTCAGATATGCATATGTATTGTCCGTACTCTGTGAGTGAACTATTATTACTATTATTATTATTATTATTATTATTACTACGATTATTATTATGTATCCCTAAAGAAAGCGTTTAGTTAAACAATAAATTATACAACAATAAACAGAAAATAAAAAACAAATTGAAAAACTAAATATCAACAATGTTTTCATGTTTTATTTATGGGCTAAAGGTGGGCGAAGTCGAGGAATACATTAAAATAATAATTCCAAGGCTTTGAATATGCAAAACCTCAATGGCGAAAGGGTAAGTCAATGATATGCTTGAAACGTGAAAATCACTGAAGGATTCCTGGAGAGTGATTGATATTTCCAAGGACACCAAAGGCATGGCGTAATTAGCAGTTGATTTAAATAAATAACAGAGTCTAAGGTCTCATAGAAAGTACTCCTTAAATAACATGGTAGCAAAGTAGGTGAATAATTACATCATGTACCTTTTTTAAGATAAAAAAAAACTGTTTGATTGCTTAAATAAATACAAATTCAAATATGAAGCTCTCTCAATGGAATTGCAGCCTGAACTTTAACAGAAAACAAAGAAAATGTTTGGTTTCTTAACAAGAAGAAGGTAATTTCCGGTAACAGTAAGAAACAAAATGCCGACGGTATTTAATGCGGACTACGAAATTAATATTTAATTTAAAGAAAGATCTAGAAAATTAAAAATATAAATAAATATATTTCAAGTTGTTTCAAATAAAAGTATTATCGTCTTCAAAAAACTATAAAAAGCCAAATAATAAAATATAACAAATATATAAATATATATAAATATTTGCCTCACATAAAAGCCGCCATATCTTATCAAATATAATATACGTCTCATATCAAATGCCATAAGAAAAGATACGATACGGTATTGCCTTCTATTCTAACAAAAAAGTTAAGGTGAAATTTGCGTCAATACAATTTTATATAGAAGCTGCAAAAGCAAGATTTATTTTTAATATTTCTCTTCAAATAAAGACAATCTTTTTCGAAAATGTAAGTCCCAAGAATCCCCAAAGATTATAATCAAAATATAGAAAAAACGAAGCTGAAAATGGTCGAGACCAAGGCGATTTAAAAAAAGAATTAATGTGAAACATTTCCATAAATAGTGCATAAATAAAAGTAAAAGTAAAGTTACATATTTATGTTAAGTTGGGGCATCAAGTAAATTAAAGTAAATTTATTGACGGACAATAAGTTAAAGGATTCCTAATTTATTGGTAATTAATTCAGCAAAGACTTTGGTTTTTAATAATTGTGTATCTTTCCGAATTATAATTTGTTTTAATTCAAAGAATAACTAATATACATTTAGAACTAACGTTATTTATTTATTTATTTCTACTTATTTATTTCAATAAAAACTCACCAGATTGCATTAATACATAACACGTTTCCCAAAAAAAGACCCCACTAAGGAAATTCTTTCCCAGACCCCTCCAGAAAATTGACTTGTCTTAACCCTTTCCCCTAGCAATGCAACTCCTCGACAAAAACAACCTGCTGGCCCCAATTCCGAAGACATAATTCACTTAATTCCCCTCAAGAGGCAAGTGCAACTTCTGGCATAACAACAACAACTCTTCCTCCTTCCTCCACTCACTTGCACAGTCACAAATTCAGGCGCTAGGCGGCACACTCACACTGACAGATACGAGCACTGCTCAAGGTCAAGGGGCAAAGTGAAAGCGAAGCCATCATGCTTGCCATGTAGTTGTTGTTGGTGAAAGAAAACAATTACTTTGGCACTTAACAGCTTAACACATCACTTTGCACTTGATGCAAAACTCGGTCTGCTCCCAGGACTCATGACTTTGGCTCGGGAGTCCTTTGGTCCCCTAAAACATGGTGAGCATCCTTGGCATCCTTAGCTGCAGACTGCAGATAAATAGGAGAAGCCCGAAAGAGAGGGGGATCCGGACACAGGCCGCCGTAGCCGCCGCAGCAGCAGCAGCAGCAGCAGCAGCAGTCAGCAGTCCCGGGGACAAGCGTACATCTGTAATGCTCAAGGTCATTCCGGAGCAGTTTGCCGGCCACCCGTTGGGCAGAAAGCAAAAGCCGGCACTCAGAGAAATTCAAGGGAGATGCGGAAAGGAAGGAAGAACAGATGTACTTGGTAAGAAAGCGAAGTTGTATACATTTTTCTATCAGAGAAAAGTGAATATCTGGTCTAAATATATTTCCCTGAACATTAAACTGATATTAATATGTTTTGTACATTTTATTAGGCATTTTATTTCCTTTTATAACTTTATAAATATAATTTTTAAGGGGTAATAGTATATATTTCATTCCTAGTTCCTCTAAACTTTTTTCTCTGAGTGCGGCGAAGCCAACGAGCAAGGCAGCCCAGCCGCTCGACTGGCCATGAATGGCAAGTGGCTTTCATCTTGTGAGACACCCACACAAACACACTTGCTGGTCGGAAAGAGGAGGGTGGAGGGGATGTCAAAAGAGGGGGAAGGCGGACGAGAAGGATGCAGAGGAGCAACAGGAGAGCCAAAGGGTCGAGTCTCATTCTCGGTCTCGGTCTCCATCTCGTTCTCGTTCTCGGTCAGCCTTGAATTGCGACCCACAAACAACTTCCTTCCAGCAACGGCAGCTGGCTGCCTTCGTCCTGCCTTTCGTCCTTGCCAGCAATTCGCCTGTGGTTGCCTGCCTGCTGTCTGTCTTCCTTCTATTCCGACGACTCCTCCTCTTCGTCCTCATGCTGCTCAGTCTCGTCCTGATCCCTCTTTGCCCCATATCCCCGCCTGGATGTGTCTGAAGTTAAGCATTTGCGGCTGCTTGTAGCCCAAAATCCTGGCTGGTTGGTTTGCCGGTTGTTGGCTGCCTTTCCTTTCCGCCTCACTCCGCTCACGCCGCCTGCTTACCAAGCCCCCTTCAACAGTTAGCAGCCACTCTGCCGTTAGCCATCTTGACAAGTGGTTTGGCGCCGTCTTAACCCGTTGAGGTGCTGGATTTAACAGGGGTTTTTTGCTGGGGTTTAATGTTGGTGTCATGAGGCACTGGTTTTGGTGATATAAATGTTGCCATCTAACCTTCTTGGTTTGAGGTTTGGTTTCAATATTTGTAGAATGGTTTTAACATAGTATTTTATAGTGAAATTGTATTTCCAAAGTCATATTTCTTAGACATTTTCTATTACTTTCTTATCTATTTAATATATTTATATTTTTCATTAGTTTCTTAGTTATAAAAAGAGGGGAAGAGGGAGTCTAATATCCTTGAGAAACTTACATAAGTTGGTACGGCTTTTATAGGTAATATTTTGATACTTTAATCTTAGGAAAAACCTTTACTATATATTTTTAGAGGTCTATAATTTCTGCTAGAAAACCCACTTCCTAATTATTCTTAAATCCCCAACCAATGGGTTAATCTCTGAGCATGGCACATGACCCGGCAATTGGCTTCACGCTCTGCGGGAAGAAGCAGTTGAGTCGAGTTGCGTCGAGTCGAAGCCCCAAGTTGATGTTGCCTGCTCTCGAGAAATTACAGATAATTTGTTAAATATGGCACAGAAGCCGTAGAAGCAACAGCATCGTGTGCAGTTTTGGCCAGGCCAAAAGCGAAAGTGCACAAGTTGCCTAAGAGAGAGAGGGGAGGACTACGACTCCGTCTCCGGTTCAGACTGTGACTCCTTCCTTATCCTGCTGCTGCTGCTGCTCCTGCTGCTCAACAAGGACAGCCTTGTCGTCGTTTGGCTCAAAGCCTTGACTTCCACTGAGTCGGTCACAGAAGCAGGCAAAGTGTGGGGTGTGGGGGTCGAGGGAAACTCAGGGAAATTCAGGAGTCGAGACATTTTGCCAGACACTTTTGCCTCTCAGTCTGCATCTCTGTCTGTGTTTGTGAGGGGGGTGTTTCTCTCCCTGAGTGGGTGTGTGTGTGTGTGTTTGCTCCGGCATTCCTCAAGGTTGTTTCAATTTTACTTCAGTCTGCACAACCATTTTGTCCTGGCTGCCTGAGAGTGTATGCGAGTGTGTGTGTGTGTCTGAGCTATTAAAGAATTTTCCCAGCTTGTGAGCGGCTACTTTCCCTCGACTTTCCCTCTCCCAGGCGTGTGTGTGTGTGTGTGTCAAGGAAAGCAGGAAGCTGTTGATAGTGTAATGTGGCAACATTATTTGCTTGATTGCTTTATTTTACGCAAAAGGTGTTTGTGGCTTGACACCACGCACACACAAGTCACACACACATACACTCGGCAATCGCACTTTTGCAGAGGAAAAAACATAATTTACATATTTTCTTGGGTTTTGAGAAGGTATTTTTTCAAGAAGAGGGTTTGATTTGATATATTTTAATATGTTTCAGGTGTTTATTAGCTTTCTTTTATTTATGCTATGATTTTTGTTAAAGATACTTCTCTTTTCACAACAAAATTAATATATTTCTGTGTGCAATAATAATATAGTACAATAATATAGTTTTTTCAATGGCAAAATTTTAGCACTCTATCATAAACAAAATAAATTTATAAAAAACTATATAACACAAGGAACCAGGCGTAAAAATACGTTAAAGAATCAATTAAATTACTTAAGAATGTCCTAATATTTAATACAATTCCATAGGACATTTTGGTAAGTCAGATACCATATTTTCCCATCTTTTTTAGATCTCCTTTTTTCCTGCAGTGCACAAACCACTTATTCATTCACTCCTGTCGAACGTCTCAGCCTCGGTGTTCGTCTCTTACTCCAGCCTGCCATGCATTCTCGATACTCGATTGCCGTTTGCTTAAGTAAATGTTTGCTGTCGAAATTTTCTGTACATTTATTAGCTCACTTATGCTGCCTGGCCTGCCAGTGTCCACCTTTTGCCCTGCTTGCGTGTGTGCGTCCCTTTGGCCTACAACCCTTGTTTTTTGGGGTAAAATAAATTCAAAGAAAATATTTTGTGTAAACATGCATTCTCCTCGAACTGCATAAGAAAGCAATTGAGAGATTTATGCTGGTATAATGCACTTGTGGCTTTCTGGTCATCGGACATGGGAAAGAGATGGCACGCCAGGGATTGCTACGACTTGGCTTTTGAGGCAACGTGTGAAAGTGTGAAAATTCCTTAAGGATGCTTGGTTTGCATAATTGCTTGTGATTTATTTGGATTGAGATGGCAAATCGAAAGTGAAAGGCAATGAATAAATCTTATTCTCTATCAATCGTTTTTAAATTCAAGCATTTTTCCTTTATATCCTGTATAGCAGGGACGAACTTAAAACTAATCCTTTGAGCTGCTTACAAAAAAAAAATGACAGCATTCAGCGAAACAAAAAAGGGAAAGAAAAAAATATATGTGCACAAATCAAACAAAAACTAGCACACACTAGACACACACACACCCACACACACACACACACCTACTCTCGGCTAACCCATCCTGCTGCAATATTTTAATTAAAAATTCAATTTTAATCAATGCATTAGCAAAATGTCTCGCTCTCAGCGAGAAATGGAAACTCTGTAACGAGCAGCGTCCGTTGGACAAGGATTCAGGCCAAGGGATTGGAAGGGGGGGACGGGGAGGGGGCGCAGCAGCAGCATGGTGGCAGATCCTGCCGGAGCAGCGGCAGCAAAAACACAAGTTTTATGCGACGTCGAGTTTTGAGCATTGAAAAATAATAAAAATCGCTACGAAAAAACAACAAAAACAAAAAGAATCGAGAGAAAAAAAATAAAACCAAGTCTGTTGTATATACAACATGCAGAATGACAAAAAAAAAAGAATATGTTGCGCCACTCGAAACCAATAACGAAGGAAAAAATCTATGGAAAGTAGCCAGAGCCAAAGCACAGACCATGGAAAAAGTGAAGGGGAAAATGGAAGGATACTGTACGTATACGTATGTATATATGCACACGTATGTGTACACATAGTGGCATGTCTGTAAAATGTGTTGCATTTTTATTATAACTTGAAAACGTTGATAACTCCGCCTATTCCTATTCCTAACGAATGTGCGACGGATACGTAACGTTTGCTTTCGCTCGCTTCGGCATCGCTCCGTTACGTATACGCCGAGTGGCGCGCTGCAAAAAAAAAAAAGAACGCAGCCTGCAGAGGAGTCGCCGAGGAGGCGTCGAGCAGCAGGAGCTGGAGCTGGAGCATCGAGTGGAGAGAATACATTCGATTGAATTTAATATGCATGCATACAATGGCAGGCAGCTCCAGCCTCGGAGCAGAAGGAAAATGTCCGGGGTTTGGGCAGGGAAAAACTCCTGATGGGCGGCAGGGGTGTATCCTGGACCTCGTTGTCCTCCTCCTCTTCTGCCTGCTTCTCCTCATCGAAGTCCTCGTTTCTGCCACTGTTGTTGTTGTTGTTGTTGTTGTTTAGGCCGTGATTCTATGTATTCGCACATGTGTGGGTGCCGCATCAAACGGCAGCGATGGCCTAGCCGAAAGTGCGAGCAGCAGCAGCAGCAGCAGAATCCTGGGCAGAATCAGGAGCAGCCGGGATCCTGGCCACCAGAAGAAAGGCGAAAGGCAAACGGAGAAAGGAGAAAGGAGTAGCGGCAACGACGACGACGATTGGCGACACTGGCGACTGCTTTTTTGATGCCTTTCGGTGCGTTGCACTGAGATAAATTATTTATTTTGAGGAAATGCTAAAATTAAATAAATTAAATATGATTTTAAGGGAAAGAAGATATAGTTTTTGTTATTTTAAAAGGAAGAATAGGCTGATAACTTTATGGGTTAACTAAAATTAAAATTTCGTAAAACGGAAAACATTTCTAATACTTTTTTGATAGTTTCCTTTGTTCTACTGAACAAATTAAAGAAAGAAAACTACTTGCTGGCTTATTTTTTAATACTTTTCTTCAATTTACTTTATTAAATTTAATTATTTTCTTAATAAATAAACCCTAAACTTTAATCTCAGTGCCTTTTATCAATATACCACGCATAAATGGAATGACTGGGTGCTGCTGTTCCTGCTGCGGTTCCTCAATCGTGAGCGACAGGGGGGGGCCCTTGGCAAGCTGGGTGGAGATCCTGGGAGCCAGGCAGGTCCTGTGCCTCAGTCGTTGCAGTCAAACACACATATACACCACACACACACACACTCTCGTACACACACTCACAAGCATCAAAAGCCGCACCGTTGCCCACGACAAAAACAACAACAGAAAGGGGTAGTGGAAAATTGAGGGAGGTGGTCCGGTCCTGGCAGGCGAGTGTTGTGTGTGTGTGTGTGTGTGGGGTGGTGTGTATTTTCAGGCCACTGCTGACGACGCTGGCCACGACAGAGAAATAGAAATGACGCTGGGCCCTGTTCCTATTTCTATGGCCCCGGCTCCGAACTCCGGTTCTCCGGTTCTCCGGCTATGACGACGCCGAAATTTAAACTCGGATGCGTGTGCGTTACAAGGCCCCCCCCCACTAGCCCCTCCCAACCCAACCCCCCCCCCCTCGCATGGGCACACATAACTTTTTGCATACGAAAGGGCAGACAAGGAAGGGGGGAAAGCGGGAACGGTCGGTCGGCCATAGGCACACTCGCCCATTTGCGAAATTTCTAATATGTAAAATGTTCAATAGAGAAAACTATGTATGGGGCGAAAGAGAGGAGCAAAGGCGCCGGGTTCCAGGATCCAGGAGCCTCGGACTGGAATCGAAACGAAACGAAATAGAGGCATCGAAGGGTTGGGGAGGGAACAGCAGTCCAAGGGGGAAAGCAAACTAAAAACGAACATGGCGGCGCTGATGATGCCGGCCATCCCAGTATCCCCATGTATCCACTCCGTGCAATCATCTACATATGTGTGTGTGTGCGGGGAAAATCGAAATGTATGGCAAAAGAAATCGGGGAAAGGAAAACTCAGTGGGAGGAGGGCTTGCAGTCTAGAGACGCGACGGAGCGGCAGCAAGCCGGGGGGAAAAGCGAAAACTGAGCCTAGAAAACGACCAACGGAAACGCAGAGGAAAAAATCAATCATTCATTCGTCATATCACCTTAGACTCATTAAGGAAATGCCAAAAGCCGCTGGGCTCTGTTGCTCGTATAAGATTACAATGCTAACTAGGGGGGACAGGCACGGCACCCTTCGCTGCCTTTACACCTAGGGTTAAGGAAATAGTTACAATAGTTGTAATAATTAAGGGATTCTAATTTAGCCAGCTTGTAAATGAAACTTTACATTCCAGATAATTATCATAAATTTATATTTAATGCAGATTATTTTATAATTTATTTAATTTTATTATTCAGAAATGATACTAATTTTATGTTGCATGTAAAAAGCTTAAATTAATTAAATTAAAATTAAAAAAAGCCTAAAATCTAAAACCCACAGGAGTAGAAGAAACTAAAAACTTCCCGATCTGTGGCCCACAACATTAGCACAGTCACAATATTTACAAGACGAGAGCACCAGAAATTCTCAAGTCCGGATTCTGAGGCACGTTTGATAAGGCACTAATGTGAAGGGCGATCAGAGAGAAAAGCTAACTGATTGGTTATTGAAATAATGTTCGATCGAGGTAACGTCTCTACAAAAATTTCAAAATAATAAAAGAAATACTTATTTTCTTTTTAATATTAGTGTATTTATTTGTTGCAGATATAAGTACATACTTATAAAAAATAAAATAAATATAAGAAAAAGTGAGAGTAAACAAAAAATGAAAACAAAGCTAGATATATACATAAAAGCTTTCAATTGTTTAGGAAAGGATTTAATTTAATATAATATAACAAATTCCTTATAGAGTTAATGTCTTTAAAAAAATTTCTAAATAAATCCAGCAACAAATTTTAAATAGTGTACCCAATTTAGTATGTAAAATAATTACAAATTTATAGTTTCTGACCTTATAAAAAAATATAATATAAAATATGTAGTCAAAGGCCCCGCAGCTAGCACTACTAACCCCTGTGTTAGTTTTAGTTATGTAAACTGTTCTATCATCTTTAATAAATAAATAAGTAAATAATATAAAGTATAATATATTATATATTCTTAATAATTAAATACTTACCAAAGACACACGCTTCCCATCTCTATAGTCATTACCCTGGCTGTCACTCGTTCTCTGATCGATGACGGGTGGCGTCAGATGCATCAGATTCGGCTGCGTTTCAATTAGCAGCAGGAGCAGGCAGAGCCAGGACCGAAACGAGCTCCGGATTCAAAGCAGGATGCAGCAGACTAGCGTTACTTAAGCCAGGACATGGCCGGGGCTGGAGGACTAGAGTGGTTTGGAGGAGATGTGAAGCCTCGCCTCGCCTCGACTCGCCTCGACTCGCATGTGTCCTACGCACTACGGGCAATAATTGAGTTTTCATCAAAGAGCAATCAGGCGAAATTTCGCACACCGAACGCGTTCTTAACTAAAAGGGACCGGTTCCCCGAAAATTGAAGGTCCGAAAATCCAACGAGGACAACTCGCAACTCGCACAACTAGCAAAACTCGGAGGATATAGGCGCAGCCAAGTGCAGTGCTATAAATTTGGACTGGACTGGTGGAAGGCGCCGAAATGGTGGCATAAAATAAAATTTAATTAGAAACGTAACCAGGAACCGGGGCCTAGTCGAGGCCAGAAAACGTGGGATGCAGATGCCGATGCCGTTGCCGATGCAGAGATGCACAGGAACCAACGGGTAAGGGAATGCGGATGGGGATGGGTATGGGGTTGCAGGATAAACGAGCCCTGGCTTTGAAATATTCGCCCTTAGTCGGAGGCTGCAGGCTGCTGGAGGAAAATGCATTTTTGGCCAAAACGAAAATTGCAGGAAAATGCAAGGCGACGGGGGTGGCGGCAAATAAGGGGGCGAAAGTGTTGGCCAAAAGTGGGAGAGATGTAGGGAGTTGCCAGAGCCCAGAACCCGGAACTCAGGACCTAGGGTAATGTATGTACGCGTTAGGCGTGGCTCTCGAAACTTTCGGCGCGGCAAAGGAGGCCCGCATTTGACAAGATGAAGGATCCGGGGGCGGAAAATCGGGAAAAGTCGGACGCAAGGCCTATGTACAGCAAAGAAGAAGTTGACGGAAACCACGAAACTAAATTGCCGCCCAGTGCAGGGGGAATCCAGGGAGCCGGACTCTAGCTGGCCAGTCAACTGCGAGGACGTGCGAAAAAGACGGCGCACTTTTCTGCGCAAGGCAGGAGCCAAAGGATCTGCCTGCCACCAGCTCCTTTCTTGCTCCTTGCCACCCAAAAAGCATTGATGCATTACGCGTTGCCACCCACACACGAGGCAGGATATGCTATCAGCAGCCAGCACCACTCACACCCTTATCCTGGATGCGGGGCGTTGTCTAATTAGAACTGCAGGATAAGCAAAGGGAGCTTGCTCGCAGGACGAGGACCATTTTTTGTTATTGAAATTGATTTGGCTTTGCATAAATTTCATTGAGCACTGCAAGTAATTACAATATATCTTGCACCTGACCAGTTCCGAACGGGTTTTCCTTTGGTTTCTGCTTCGCTCTCCCATCTCTCTCTCTTTTTTTTTGTTGCATAAATAACTCTAAGTAAATTTAAGCATAGAACGTAGGGGGGTCTATCCACTATATACGAGCGCATATATAAATTGCCAGCTTTAGTTTTCTTTTGCTCGTACTTTGCCAATTGTTTTGGTTGCCTGTTCGTCACGTTCATTGGCTCGTCTCTTGGCCATCCTCCTCCCACCACCACTCGCCTCCAACCCCTTCTCCCCAATGGGGATTTGCCGTCATTGGGATTCCATGCTGGCCATATGTCTTGGTTCCTTCAATATTTCATGATTCCGATAAGCTGAAATATGCGGCAAAGATGCTCACAGAATGATCGACTGTTCAATAAAAGATTTCTGATTTATCCTCAGGCAGAGAGGAGAGGCAGAGGAGAGAGGCAAACTTTAATATTGACAAACTATTAAATAATAAAATAAATGAACAACATATTATTATTCACTTAGGCAGGGAATAAATGGACATAATAATAATTTATTACCTTTCCATGTGGTTACATCGGTTGTTCGACAACTTATTACCCATTTTGTGTTAATATAACAAGGGTTCCCTTAAACGGGTTGCCATAAATTACCGCCAGTTTGCAACCTACTTATTATCTACTTAAGCACATTATATTAAATGGAATAAATATTATATTGCTGCATAAGATGAGAAACATTTTTGTGTTAATTTTGTTTCACAAATTTAATAACTTAATGGGGTACCCCGCTTAAGTACCTTTAGCCGGGTTTCCACTTCCCCATTCGCTTGTCCTTCAATATTTTTGTGTAAAATGAAAGAAAATAAGCAGCTCTTTACATTTTATTAATTCTGGTGCCTGTCGCTTTGCGGAATAACTTAATAAGGTTTCAGTTGAAAAGCCCCGAAACTAGTTTCCTCCCTCGATCATTATGGCCTGTCTCTTTAGCTTTTGGAAACATGCTACAGGCTAGAGAGAAAATATGTCAGAAAAAAATGTAGCTGCCTAGTGTGAGCTGCAATTTAATGCGTTCCCCCATCTTCTGGGGTAATATCATATTTGCAGCGCCTTTGGCCAGCACTTTACATGACATCCACCCATCCCCTGGTCCTGTGTACATGGCAGGAGCGCAATTAAGTAGGCTTTTACTCATCTATGCTTAGAGCAGGCACTGAGAGAAATGTCCTTTGAGGAGATTATTTCAGTGAAAGTCAGACAAAGTCTGTAACTAATTTTTAAAAATATTTTTCAGATGAGCCTCTTAAGCTTGTAATAATCTTAAGGGAAAATTTATTTATATTCTTAATATTAATAGATAAGTTAGCCCTTTTCTATGACTTGCAGAATTTGAGTCTCGCTCCTGGAATTTCGACTTGGGAATTTTAAGGAAGTTCGGCTTTTCTTTTAACTAAGTTTCCTTGTATTATATACAATTATTTTCTCACCCTTTTTCCATTTATTTATATTCTGAATATTATAAGTTTAGTTTCCCTTTTCATAGATTTGTAGTAACTTCTCGAAGATTTCCGACTTGGGAATTATAAGAAATAATTTTTAAGATATGTCTCTTAAGATTGATTGATTTATGTAGGGAGATAAGTTCCCCCTTTTATCGAATTTTTTAAACTTGAAACTCAAAGAATTCCGACTTGGGAATTATAAGAAAGCTTTCCTTTTAAGTAAGTTTTTTAGTTTCTTTCCTTACTTCCCAACTTAGTTTTAAGGTGCACTTAAGTGGACCTAAGTAAAAATTTGTGATAATCCACTTATGATGACCTGTTTCTTTTCCCCAAGTGTGGAGATTGCAGAAAATGGACTCGAAAGCTTGAGACTGAGACTCGGGGGTCAGCCTCGCTCGGTGGAGTGCACCCAATTACCTTGGCCTGGTCCCATGTCAATCCATAAAAATCCATTTGCCTCAGCCGGCGTAGCTGCTCTTCTCCCCGGCCGAGGTGTCACAAATGCGCTCGAGGAGGAGTCCCGCTCTGGGAATAGGTGTGGGATTCGGTCCAGGGGATGGGCAATGGCCACTTCGAGCCGTAAAGCATTTCACGGAACGCTGCAGCTTTCAATGGGAATTTGCCTTGATGCGCTTCAAATGCACACACACACACTCGGGGACACACACGGGGACACACACAGGAGGCAAAAAACAATTTTCTAGGCCTGCGTGTATTTCTTTGGCTTGCCATCGCCTTTTTTCCAGCATAACTTACAACATGGCAGCTCAGACATTGATATAAAGCCGGGCATGCACGGGGCGGGCATGCACGAGGTGGTCCAGGCATGCGTCGGACCTTCTCCACGGTAGCGAATAAAACAAAAAACGTGCAACTAAAAAATGTATATAAAAAGAAAATGCAAGGACAAGGCAAACATAGAGGAGCTGCTGGCCAAGGAGGAGTGGCGGCAGCTGGGCAGGAGGAGGAGAAGGAGCCATCATGGCGGCGAGCTTCGATTGGTGGCCAGTGGTGGCCAGGCCCGGGGGCGAGACTAGTGCGTGTCCGTCCACCCTTTGGGTAGCGGGTAGTCCAGTCCCAGGCGCTGGACAAGTGGGAAAAGGAGAGCTGGAAAAATAACCGACACACACACACACACATGAGAGCTGAGAGCGTCCTTTTCTTTTTTTTTATTTTTTGTGCCGCCTTTTCATATAGTATATTTTTTGTGGCAGCTGCTTCTTTGCTTGCCGACTCCTTCACGCTTCAGGCTTTTAGCGCAAAAGCTTTGTCGCATGCAACATCATGCCTCAGACTCCAGAAACTAAAAGATTTATATAAGCTTACCTCTTAAATATTTTAAATTAATTATAATAACAATTTTTCTTCATTTTTTAATTAATTAAATGGCTTCTTAAATCTTTAAAAATATAAAATCCTCTTAAGTTCGCATGTAAAAAATAAAATTGCCTTGCTTAAACTTAATGCCATCGATTAAAGACTCTCAGACAGTTAGAGTTAATAGGAAATCATAAAATAAAATGCATTCTTTAATATTTTTAAGTGCCACATTAGCTTAAGTTGCACTTAAATAAACTGTTTTTTTGTTATATATTTTCACCAGCATTATAAGTATATCGGTTATGGAGGTACCCTGGGTTCACAGACCTCCCTCCCAAAAGGTGCGCCTAACTAGCCAACAATTAGAAGAGACGCGGGCTGGGCAAAAACACGGCAGCCGTTAATAATAATATATTATAATAATTTTGATGCTGAAAATATCTTATGATTGCGGGGCCCCTGTTCAGCTTCTGCTTCTGCTTTTGCTGCTCTAACAAAGCAACAAAAAAATAAAGAAAAAAAAAATAAAGAAAAGAAAAAAGAAAAGACGCCAGCAGCATCCATCGATCAACGATCTGGAGTCTGGAGCGAGGCTGGAGAGCATGTAAGGATGAGGGCCGAGCTTCGGTCTGGTCCCCAGTCCCAGTCCCAGGCCATGGAGTGAAACGCCCCAACATCCCAGACTGCCACTACTGTTTGTGTTTGCTCTGGCGGTGATCGAGGAGGTAGCGGTGTGTTCGTGGTGGTAGCCCAGGAACCGGAGGAGCGGCCTCTTGCCAGACGGCTTCTGTTGTACGCAGTAATTTCGCTGGAAGAGTCCCCTACCCCCCTGCCAAGGAGGCCTTTTGCCTGGCAAACTGCTTATTACCATTAATTTTGAATTGTTTTTCGTGATCTTAACGATTGCCGCGATTTGCAGCTTAACAAAAACGAAGACGAAAGCGGAGATGAAGACACATCGATGGTCGAAAGGAAAATAAAACAAGGAGCCTGTAAAACATAAAAGTATTTCGCAGATACTCTATCAGGTAATACACTTTTTAAAATAATTATAATAATATATATATATTTTGTATAAAAAAAGGGTACTTAAATACACAAACTTAGCCAAGACAAGACCTTAAAAATTGGTAAAACGAACTCTAAGATCAAGGAGTACTTTCCACCTTTTAAACTCATTGTAAAACATTTATATTCTCCTGTTTCCTTTAATATAACTCCGTAAGAATGGAGTATACCCCTCTGGGAGAGTATCATAAAACATAATTTTTATGAAAATATATATTTGTGCATGCGAGTTTTGTGAGTTGGCGACTCCGGCAGCCACATTTCCTGGCCAAAGACTCGTGAGTTATCTCGAAAGCTGCTACTGTTTTGCATGCAGCATTAGCCACAATTGCTAGCAGTAGATTGAAATTGCAGAAATTCAGAAAAAAAAACCTCAAGAAGAAGGAGCAATCAAAAGCTATGATCTTGAAGATCTCATATAATCAGCAGCTGGGGGGATTATTAAATAATTATGTTCGTCAGAGATTAAAATAATTATAATTTGAAGATACGCGCGCGCAACGAAAAAAAAAAATATATAAGGTGAAGATGGAGAGAGAGGAAAATTGCAGTTGTTACAAAGTTGCAGTCTGCACATGATTTCGTGATTTTTTTTAGACTTTACTTTAGCATTAATAAAAGGTTCGAATTGGCGGTAATAAAAGATTACACCAAGCCAGAGATTGATCGAATTAAATACAATTTGGAGCACATTAAAAGAGGGGCGGAAGAAGGTAAAAAACGAGACTGACCATTCTCAATCATTTATTGCCATTCAATGCCATTATTCAAATCGCATATTTTTCCCATTTCTCTCCATAATTTTCTGGATTGCTGGGGATCTCTGCTCTCCAACTCAACTCTTTTTTTGTATCCTTACTTTGTGTGTGAATGTGTGACTGTAATGACTTCGTTTTGGTTCTTTTTATGTGTGTTTCCTTGGAATTATTTTGTATTTTTTTGTATGTGCGCTTGGGTTGCCTCTCTCTCTGTGCGTAATTACAGTAATGCGAGCTCAGAGCTTCTGCAAAAACGAATCAAATTAAACAGTAGCCGGGGCGGCGATCGATTCGCAATTCGCAGTCCACAGTCCAGTTTCTCAGCTTCTCAGATTCTCAGCCAGAAGAACGAACAGGCACAGAAATCATCGCCCATTAAGAAAGTTGAGGCCAAAGCTGACGTTTCCAATTACAGGGAAAACGGAGACGATGCAATGCAGTCAAATCGAGAGAGGGTACAATTTAGTCGGGGCAATATGCATTATGAAATTAAATAATTATTATCAACTATTTCAGCGACGGGCGCGGGGCAACGCGGCGTATGCGATATTTGAGCTATTGAATATTCATGCAGGCAAAGGTGGGGTGGTGGGGTTGCTGGGGCGGTGGGGCATCCCCTCCATGCAATGCTGAGTATTTCGGGCAGAATGCAGTTTGTTATATAACACACATAATTATAGGCAAATCGTGGCAACGAATTTTCGCCCCACACACACGCACACTCACCCACCAAACCCCCCACAAAACGCGGCTCTAATGCGACGCCAACCCGCTCTCCTCGCCCCCCTTCAATGGCCCTGTGTCAATGGGGCATTGGCCACCCGGCGAGGGGCACTTATGTGGCATTTGCTGCATTTTCGGTGCCGAGGCGCAATGGACACACATAAAATGGTGGAACAGTGCTGGCTGTGCTGGCTGGCTGGGTGGCGGACGGGAGGACATTTCTAAGTATTATACATGCACATCTACATATATGCCCCGAGATGCGTGTGCGTATACGCATCCTGCATACATAGGCCTGAGTGTGCGTATGCGTATTTGTATGTTTTGGCCATTATACATGATTTCCTCGCTTTGTAGGCCTCTCCGGCGCCACACTCGTTTGCATGCGAATATATCCGTAGATGTTTGTGCTGCAGTTATGGGCTGCTGGCTCCGGGAATCGCAGTCGCAGTCGGAATCGGAGTCGGAGTTGGAGTTGGAGTCGGAGGCAGTTGTGGCAGCTAGAGGAGCAGGAGCTGGAGATCGCTGCGCGGCATACGAAAAGGATTTTCAATTCAACAAAAACGATTTCGAATTCATTATTTACAGGGGGGGTCTGGAGGAGTAGTATCGATTGAGCTGCCCAGATAGTGCTGGCAACAAGGGGTACTGGTCCGGTTAAAGTGGAGAAGTGGTAGTATGACCAAGGATTAGGAGGAACATGTCACAATGGGGATTATACAGCTGGCTAAGTTTAGCTTAAGAAGCTGACACCATGTCAAGGAAATTAGGTTAAGAAACTTGACTTGATTTAGGGGTTTGACTCCCTTTTTTCTGAAGTTTCTTATAGCCAAAAGTTATTTGCAATTATTTTTCACAAAGAATATTTATCATTTGTATTATTACGATTTTTATGCAAGTTTTTAAGTTCAAAGAAATTGTAAAAAAATAAAAATTGGAGAGCTCTAATTTATAAACTGCTAGATAATTTTTATTTCATACTTATTAGCCTTAAGATATTTATAATTTTTGTAAAATAAATGCACTTAAGAAAGATCAAGTCTCCAAAGACTACTTAAACTTCCAGAAATGATCATTAAATCTCCATGAAACATCCTACTTCTTCCAATGACTTAAATAGAAACTCTTTGCAACCAATCTAAGATTTTCAACTGAGGCTGTGAAAGGTTATCACCCTATAAAACCACTGAATCTTTCATATAACTGACCACTAGGGAAGGATAAGGGAGCCCTCGGGCAGGACAGAGACCGTAGATACACATACATATATATATAAATACATATATATATATATCTATATAGGGATTCATAATGGAAAGAGCGCCCATTAAGTTTTCTGCCAACTTTGGCCGGTTCATTGTTGTTGTTGCTGTCGTTATTATTGGTGGACATGGCTCTATGGCTGGTGGCAAAGAAAACGCATCGCAGTTGGGCGGATGCCCATGGCAACCCAAGCCACACACACACACACACACACCCACATACACTCTCCAGTACACACACACACACACTAGTACCAAAGAGAAGCATCAACAGTCGAGGCCAAAGTCAGCGCGTCATCGATATGGTTGCAAAACGGCNTGCAACTGCAACTGCAGCGGGGGCCAGGAAGGCATTAGGGGTAGGATGGGGGCAAAGGGCGGGACAGGGGGGTGGGGGTCTGGGGCTGCAGCAGGACTCCGCCGAGGAGAAATTGGATGCGTGTGCAAAATGTATTTTCTAACACAGCTACGATGGCGATGGCGACGACGATGCAGCGCGAGATGCAAATGCACCGGCTCGCCGTCCAGATACACACTTACACTTAAAGAAAATGGGTTTTGGGGGTGTTAGGAAAATCTATTTAAATTTTAAATATTTTTAAATGCAAAGAAAATAAAATGTACTAATAAATACAATGATTAAGGCGAAGATATGTGTTGGAAATCTGGAAATAAAACTACTTAGAATTGCAATAAAAATTCCCACATCTATTTTTGTAATATTTAAGTATTGAAAAATTGGTTATACGTTCAAACAGATTGTCCCCTTAAGTAAATATAATATTATCATCTCCTAAAATATAAATTTTACTTCAAAAAAATTAATTATAAGTAACAATAACCCAAAGATAACTACAGTTCCTAGCCAGGATATATCTTAACCAAAAACCATCTTAAAGAAAGGCAGCTACTTTGTATTTGATATTTTAAAATATCTTAAATAATTTAAACTTTTTAAAAACTTTCTTTCGAGTGTACACACACACACACACTCCGCTCTCGGTGCGTAGACAGGATGCTGGCCTGGGCCCTGGCAACGTTTTTGTGATTTATTTTTAATTGAAATTCTAGAATGCGTGCAAAATACGCATGCAAAGTGTCTGCTGCACCTAGAAAAGTTTTCGGGACGCAGTCCGGTCCGGTCCGGTCCGGTTTTTGGTTCGGTTCCGTTCGGTTTGGTCCGCTGCATATGTATTGGTATTGGAGGGTCCCGGGGTTGTGTGGGTGGTTTGGGTGCGGGTCCTGCCCCAAAATGCCACCCCCTTATGAGGCCTGCAGGCACAAATTGCATATGCGTAAGCGTAGACGAACTAGGAGAGTTTCCACAGGGGGGTTGGGCGCTGCGATGGCGGATGGCTTTTCCGAGGGGGCGAGCGGGGACACAGAGTACGGGAAAGTCCCGGCAAAGTCAACGTCATTGCCGTTGCCGTTGCCGTTGCTGTGCGGTTGTCGTCGTCAACGGTTCCTGCCTTGCTTGTGTCCCCCTTGTTGTTGCTGTAATGTTTGGCAACGCCAAAATTTTCTACAAAAACAAAAATTGGAATTAATTTTGTTTTAGAGAAAATTTCGCTCGTAGGCGCGACAAACGTGGCATTCGCCATCGGTTTTTATAGGGGGGCAGGACGGGGCGGGGGGGTTGGGGTTGAAGGGCGTATAGTGGGCGGTGCATTGGGCCGATCTGCCTGCTGCATATTTGCTGATAATAATTAAGTGCAGGAAGGCGTATAAAGGCGGTTGGTCCAGGGCTCCACTCCGCATCCACAGATGCAACTGCGGGCTTAGTTTTCCAGGGAGTATGTGGTGGGACATGAGGGGGGAGAGTGGAGGGGGAGTGGAGTCAGCAGGGGCTTTTCCTGTAGTGCCGAAAAACGCAGCCAATGCATTGCGGTATTGATAATTGGCCAGCGGGTCAGACTTTTTAATATAACACGCAGAACTCGCAGAATTTTTGGCAACTTCAAGCCGCTCTTGTGTGCACTCAGCGAAATAATGGAGCAACGTACAAAAAATGTTACTGAAAGTTCGAAAAAAAAAATGTTATACTCAAGAAATAATAAGTATACATAAATAAGGCAAGCCAGTAGAAGGATATTTAAGATAGTAATTGTTTTAATATATAACAACTTACAAAGAATTTTACTTAATAAAATAAAGAGTGAAGGGATTATACAAATATTGAAGATATAATAAGTAGACCTAAGGAAGGCCACTAAAAATATATTGAAGGTTTATTTCTGAAATATTATTTAATTGTTTTTGAATAAAAATAAACGTCTATAAGTCGTCTAAAGTAATAAAAATAACAATTAATATATCTAAAATTATTTTTCTATACAAAATATTCATATGACCTTTTTAAAAAAACGTGGTTCTCCCTGGTTTCTTTCCTTTTAACTAAAATAAAACATTTTCCTGTGCTTTTATAATGCGTTTCTTTTTATTTTATAGATATTACATACATTATTTTATGATAATCCTAAACAATAACAATTATTCGGCAAGGAACACTCTCAAAATTTGATAAAAAAAAAAACCCTAAATAAATGGACCAAGTTTTCTCAGACAGAAAATATAAAATAAATAAATGGGTTTAAAATATATCAACCCATTTAAAGATCCTTCTTTGTTTATGACTTGCATATAGTTCATGGAATATATCCAATTTAATGACATTTTGAATACGATCCGAGTTGAACGAACCCTTTGAGCTGTGTGTGTGGAGCAACTGATTATCATTCTTCTCCGGTGGACACCCAGCTCCAGCTCCAGCTCTAGAGTCCCGGAGACCGGAGTTCCAATCCTGGAAATTTCGTTTTGTTTGCAGGCCTCGGCTCCGTCATTTCCGGCATTGAGGTAACGAAATTTTATGCATGGCAACTAGTTTTGTCGGTGGTCCAGGTGGACACTGCAGGTGGAAGTCGCAGTCGCAGCTGGTGGTGGTGGTGGTGGTGGTGATGGTGGTGCCAGTGGACGAGCTTTGGGGCAGCGTCGTCATCGCCATCGTCATCGATAACGACGGTGCTGGAGAGTCCGGCGACTTTGACCAGATGAGGCGCCCTCAAGCGGAGCCCCTGCATCGGGCTTAGGCCTCCAACCCTTTTTTTTTGCAGCAGGCAGGAGGAGATGGGAGGCGTTTGGCCAAAGGTGGCCAAGGGGGTGGGATTGGGTTTAGTAGTTGGCAGGAGTTGGAGGAGCCCGTTGGTCCGTTGTGCAAATGTGCAAGCTGGCATCCGTTTTCTCATTTTGAAAGATTTTTGTTTTTGTTTTCTCTATGTTCAGCCGTTGCTGCATGCGAGGGGGTTGTGGGGAGAGGTTGGCTTGGGTGGTCGGGCGGGTTTGTTATTTTCGGTGGGCAGGGTGGAGACTGCTGCACAAACACGCACACACGTTCGGCACACACACGCACGTTTGGGGCCCAGGAAACGGAAACGAAAATTCTGCGAAAAACAACAACCAAGAGCCAGAGGATCTGCTGCACCAGCATCCACAGCGGGATGGGTTTTAGGATGCGGATGAGCATGAGTATGAGAATGAGAAGCAGGACAGGGTTAAGGGGCGGCAATAGAGGGAGGGGAGGGGGGGTGGCATGCGGAGGTGGCGCCGCAGGAGCAGGAGCAAAAATAACGGCGCAGCAAACATCGCTGATGACCAAACAGCGACATAGGCATCGAACGGAGTCGCCCAGGAGAGAAGCCACCCAGCAGAAAGATCCAGAACTAGGCAACAGTGGGTTAAGGTCTATTTAAAACTGAATTAAAATTTATAAGGATTTTAGGGAAGGAACTTCAGCAGTACAAATGTAAATACCTGAATACCTTCATTAAATAAATTTTTATATATATAAAGACTTAAATATTATTTAAGCTATTAGTAATAACCAAAATACATTGCGAAATATACATATAAATCAGTGGTCCGCACAGCTTAATCCCACGTCTTACAAGTTAGTGTGATCTTGAAGGAACACTGATTTAAATCATTTAAAATAAATCATTTTCCTTACAAATAAATCCAAGAAATTAAATACAGAAAAATCAGGGAATATATTATTATTATACCCTTGCAGGGTATTATAATTTTAGTCAGAAGTTGGCAACGCAGTGAAGGAGTCATCTCCGACCCTATAAAGTATATATATTCTTGATCAGCATCAACAGCCGAATCGATCTAGCCATGTCCGTCTG